>PVJX010032129.1:0-20654 GCA_004027295.1 Dolichotis patagonum | reverse complement strand
ACAGGTCCCAAACAGTCAGGCCGAGATGCCAGTCTCCACGAAGTTCCCAGTCTCAGACAGACCAAGCCAAGCTGCCGGTCTCCAGGAGGTTCCCTGTGGGTGAAGGGTGGGCCTACCAGTCCCAAACAGACCAGGCCAATGATCTTTTTGATGAATTGTTCCATCCTGTTTGCTATTGTCTCATTAAGGATTTTTTGCATCTCTGTTCATTAAGTAGATTAGCCATTAGTTTTCTTTCTTAGTTGAGTCCTTGTTTAGTGTTGGAATCAAAGTAATTTCAGCTTTCAGAAACAAGTTTTGAAGTACTCCTTCCTTTTTACTAGTTGAAGAGTTTGAGCCTTATTGGTATTATAGTTTTTACTGAAGTTCTTGTAGAATTCAGTAGTGAATCTCCAAGGGTCCTAGACTGTTCTTAGTTGATATGTTTTTTTGTTACTGCCTCAATTATATTGCCTATTATTGATTATTCAGGGTTTCTTTCTTCACAGTTATGTTCTGTTAACTCATATCTACCAAGGAATGTATATTTTCTGGATTGTCCTATTTACTGCAGTGCAGATTTTCTACACAGTTACTAATAATCTTCTGGATTTGGACCATGACTGTTGTGGCTTTCCCTTTCTTGTTTCTAATTGCATCAATATGGATCCTTTCTTCTTTTTTTGGGTAAGGTTGTCTAACGGTTTATTTGCTTCATTCTTTGAAAGAAGTAGCTTTTCAATTGATCAATACTTTGTTTATAAATCTAAATTTCATTAATTTTTGCTCAGATCTTTATAATTTCCTTCCTTGTACTTGATCTGAATTCTTGTTTTTGTACATTCTGTTTACACACTGTTAGGTTGTTCGTTCAGACTTACTCTGCTTTTCTGATGTGGGAGTTCACATCAGAACTTTCTTATTATTGCTTTCCTTATGTCCCATATGTTCTGGCATGTTGTATTATCATTTGATACTAAGAACAATCTAATTACTTCTTGGAATTTTTGTGACCCACTGATTGTTTAAGAGTGGATAATTTAATCCCTAGGGGTTTACATAACTTCTGTGGTTTCTTTTGCCATTGATTTCTAATTTAATTTAATTTAATTTAATTTAATTTTTTTTTTGCAGTACCGGGGATTGAACTCATAACCTTGTGCCTGCCAGGCAGGTGCTTATGCCACTGAGCTAAATCCCCAGCCCCGATTTCTAATTTTGTTGTATTATGAGCTAATATTATCCATGGGGAATTTTCAGTTTTTCACTTGTTTAAGAATGCTTTGTGGACTAGTCTGTGGTTTATTTTGGAGAAAGTTCTATGTACTGCTGAGAAGAATGTGTATTCTGTTTTTGGGTAGAGCACTATAGAAATCTGTTAAGTCCATTCATTCAATGTTATGCCTTAATGCTGATATTTCTTTTTGAAATTTGTGTCTAGTTGATCTATTTATCATACTGGCATATGGATACACTCCACCATGATTGTGTTGATGTTTATCTTATCATTTATGAACAGCTGTGTTTATTTCATGAAGCTGCATGTATTTTTGTTTAGTGCATATATATTTGTAATTTTTATCTTTTCTATTGAATTGTTCCTTTAATCAAGAGGCACTGAACTTGTGTGACTTTTCTGATAATTTTTGGCTAGAAGTGTACTTTGGCTGAAACTAGTATAACCATTCCTCCTTGTTTTGCATAGAATATTTTTCATCCTCTTCATTTTAATCTATGAATTTCTTTTTGAATTGATTGTGATTTCCTGTATACAGGATACCATTGGGTGTTTTTCTTTTAACACAATCTGCTAATATTTCTGCTTCCATTGGGTAGTTAAGATCATTCATATTGAGAATTATTACTGGAAATTATTGACCTAATCTTGTCATTGCATTAGTTTTTGTATTTTCTTTCTGTTTTTGTTTAAATTGGTACCAGGGATTGAACTCACAACTGCATGCTTGCAAGGCAGGTACTTATGCCACTGAGCTAAATCCACAGCCCCCATTGCATTAGTTTTTGTTGTGGATTTCTTTTCTTTTCCTTAACTGATATATTTATTTTTTAGATATTTGACATTGTTGGCTTCACTCTTTCTAGGATATCCTTAAGAATTTTTTTGATTGGTGGTCATGAGTTTCTTAATGTGCTCTTTGACATGGAAATACCTGATTTTTCCATCAATTTTGAAAAGCTGTTTCCATATATGTTATTCTTGAGCTGAAAAATTCTTGTCTCTCAGGGTTTGAAACCCTTCACTTCAAGCCCCCCTTGCCCTTCAGGTTTGTATTGAGAAGTTTTCCATAATTTTAATGGGTTTACCTTTGTATGTGATTTGTTGCTTTTCTGCAACAGCTTTTAAAATTCTGTCCTTGTGTTGAACTTGGGATTTTTCACTCAGATATGTCACCTTCATTAATTTGGGAACACAAGGGTGCAGTGTAATTGACCTAGCATTGAGCACTGTGGAAATGAAACAGTAATGCTGATGACACAAAAACAAAGCAGATATTGGCATAAGGTAGTAAGCAACTAATAGCAACAACTATGCCTTCTTCCACTATCAACAATAATAAGGTCAAAAACTAACTGGATACTGCCGTATCATAAGAGCCAATGCAATCTACCATTATGCCACATTTAGCAACAGGAAAGAGATCTGTATTTATAATACAAAAGCAAAGACAAACAAAATACAGTAAATTTTAAACTTATGGATGAGTTCTATTCTCGGAGAATGTTCTTAAATCATTTCCATTTGTAAACATGGCAAAGTGAGTCTTCCATACTTTTGACAGAAATAAACAATGTATATTGCTTTGTGCTTCCTGGCACAAAGCCTGGCCTCATTATTACTGCTATTTCTCTTGCTTCCAGACATTCTAGGCTCTGAGTGAGCTACTGTGTACTATCACTATGTACAACAAGCTCAAAGCAGCACAACTGTGACAGTATCCAGCAAACACATGAGCTACTCCTGCAATTTCTTTGCATCAACGAATGTTCATAATATGAGGTCCATTCATATCTGTGAAAGTTCGTAACTCAAATGTTCCTAAGTCAGGGACTCACTATATTGGCTTACAATGAATGCGTACTAAATGCAGGAACTATATTTTCATTAACAATAGAAAAAAATTCAACAATAATAGCATAGAATCAACTAAGTAAGATTAATAGTAACAATAGTATGTTTGAATGGTTTCTTCCTGGTTTCTGTGTTCCTCTGTGTGTGCCAAGTCAGGGTTTTCTGTGCCTTCTTTATGTCTTGTGGGATTTTGAAGTACCCACTCTGGTTCCAGAGGGCCATCTTTCTGTGCATGCCATGTTGTGGCAACCATCTCAGTCAAGGTATGTCCTTGATCACATTGGTAGATAGGGAAAGCAAACAGAACATGGAGCTCTGTTTGGATGTAAGCAGTGGAGAGAAAGAACAGCATGAACCAGTTTGCTAGACTTATTGTCCACACTTTTGAACCCATCCCTGTCCAGAATCCACACATGACTGGTCTGGCTTCTCATCTCAGAGGCAGGTACTCTGTATCATTTCCATCTTGAGCTTCAGCTTCTCAGGGAGTCTATATAGCCCATATGCTCTCCATGATTGTCCATTGTGGCTGTCTCTGTCCCACTCACTGTGGTTAGTGACCCCAAAAACTTTAAAGTGTAGTTGCTCTGTAGCTGTTCTATAGCTCAGTCTTAAGCAATTGTCCCCATCCCCAAATTGCTGTTGATTAAACACTCAAATATGATGGGCTGTACACTGAATTTGTTCACCAACTATAACCTGCCATGTGGAAGAAGTCACTCTCAGATGTTGTTTTTGCAGTCCATAGTAACTGTGGGCTTTTATTGGAAATAGCAGTGCTGGCTTGGCCTTGTTATTTCTCCCTGAACATGCCAACCCTCTTTGTGCTTACTTTGTGTTAACAGAGACCAGTCCTCCTCCCAGGGAGCCAGGCTTAATTTTCCATTTTCCTTTATTCTTTTCTCTACATCATATCATCCAAATTCTTTTTAGTTTCTAATTTTCTTCTCAGTTTCCTCTCCATACTTAGAGATACAATACTTTTTTTTTTCATCACAAAATTGTTGTTTTCAAGGTGCCTCGATTCCTGGTCCCAGAGAGACTGTATTTAAACTTTGGCTTAGGAACTTATTTCCTGAGTGAAACATGATAGAAAGTACTACCTTACCTACATATATGAGGTCCAGCTATTGAAGATACAAATTTTTAATAACAATCGTTGTTTTAAAAGAGCTTATGTTATGTATATGAGGAAGTGAAATACATTTTTGTAAAGTAGTAATTAATATATTAGTATATGGTGAAATATATTCTGAATTAATGTCACTGGAATGCCATAGATAGAAGTGATTTTTTTTCTGAAGAGTAATTCTTAGAGAAAATGAAAGCTATATCATAGTATCCTTTGTTTACCCTTACATTTCTAACATCAAGAACAGTGCTAGTAAATAATATGTACTCAATAAATATTTGTCAAATATGTTAATTAATTAATTACAAAACATGTTCACTAAGATTCACAAACCTGTTTGTGTTTCTTAGGGTGGGAGTCAATGAATGATAATAGAATTTGACTGCAAAATACTTGAAATAGAAGCAACTAGACTATCCTATGTAGAGTTATAAATGATCAGATTTAAATCCAGTTGAAGCCTTACTTTCTCTCGCATAAATCAAATGACTGATGTAAGTTATTTTAATTGTTTTGTGATAATAAAATGCTTCCTGCTTGATTCCTTGATTCTTTTAACTAAAATTTCTAGGTTATTTCCAAGTGTAGAGTGTAAATCTTGCTACATATGATTTGTTTACATTGATTTATTTATTAGTCTTCTGCTTCAGTGTAGAATTGGTGTCTAGATCCAGCCAACTTCACTTTTGAATAGTGAATTCAAGTGAAGGAAGAAGATGCTTTGGTATTACATATCTATGCTTTACTTCTATGAGCTCAATTTTTTAGATTGCATGTGTGAATGAGAATATATATTATTTGCATTTCTGTGATTGGTATATTTCACTTAAATTCACATCATTCAGGTTTGTGTTGCCACACCTGATAGTATTGCTTTTTTAGGATTGAATAATATTTCATTGCATATACATACATTTTCCTTGTACTTAGCTTATTTTTCTTGGCTACTGTGAATAATAATGCTTCAGTGAAAATGAGAGTGCAGATGTGTCTTCAATAGTGTGATTTAATTTCCTTAGGATAAGTATGAAGAAATGGGATTGTTGGATCATAGAGTAGTTCTATTTTTAATGTTCTGAGGCACTTCCTTCTGTTCTAATGTTTTAATGTATGATGGTCACCCTGATTTACATTGCCCCTAATAGTGCAAAAGGTGTTTTTAAAAGTTTTCCACATCTTTATTAGCACTTGTTATCTTTGTCTTCTTTAGAAAGATTCATTTTATATGCCTGTTGATCTTCTATGGATAGTGTCTTCTTTGGGAGCATATCTTTTCAAATCTTTTGGTAAAATTTTTAGTTGGTTAAGTCTCATTTTCCTTTTATTTGCATTTTTTTTCAAAAATAGTTTTGCCCACTCCTTTTTCTGTCTTTAACCTGTCATAATCAGTTTGGTGAAATACAAAAATAAACATTATTTGGTGGCTAATTTTCCTGATTTATACGTTTTAAGGTATTCTTACTTCATCCTCTAAAATATGCATAGATTCCTCATGGCATTTTTAATATAATGTTTTAATTCTTAGCCCATAGAGGTAAGTGTAACCAATGCCATAATTAAGATACAGTATCATTCAAGAGACTCTCTCATGTAACAATCTCTACCCATACCTACCCTTGGCAAAAACTGATTGGTTCCCCTCAGTATAACTTTACCTTCTGAAAAGGCAGTATAAAAATGGATTAATAGAGCATTTAACATTTTGAAATTGGCCTCATTCATTCAGTTTAATACACTTGAAATCCATACAAGTTGCTGCATATATTAATAATCTGTTCCTCTAATTCCCAAACAGTATAACCTTGTAAATATATGGCACAGTTTAACTAATACACATTGATGAACATTTTATTGGTTTCAGAATTTGGCAGCTATGACTCTACTTTAAACATTAGCATTGTTTTTAATGAACACCAATTCTCATTTCTTATGGGTAAATATCATGGAGACTGATTACTACATCATATGGTAAATTATATTTTAAATTTATGAGAAAATGCCCAAAGGTTTCCAATTAACTTGTCATTTTATATATTCATACATGAGTACTACTGATACTCAGTATCTTTTTTAGCTCTTGGTATTGTCAGTTTTTGTTACTTTCTCCTTTTCACTACTGAGTATCCAGGACCTTGAACATGCTGGGCAAATGCTGTGCCTCTCAGCTATATTCCCAGAACTATTGTTTAAATAAATAATATGAAGATGTGTCTTGATGTCACCTGTCAGTTTTAATTTGCATTTGTGTAATGGCTAATGATACTGAACACTGTTCATGAATATTTCCCATGCTTGCAACCTGTTTAAGTGTCTTTTAATTATTCAGTCACTTTTAATTGGATTATTTTTTCATCTATTATGTTTTGTGAGATTTATTTATTTTGGATGTGTGTTCTTTGCCATATATGTGTTTTGTAAATAGTTTTTTCCAATGTGTAACTCATTTTTAAAATTTCTTTAACAGCATCCTCCACAAAGGCCATTTCATGGCAGAATAGCATACCTCCTAACCCATATTAAATGCTGCTATCCAGGGGCCTTGTCTTTAGATTACTTCTTCCAGAGTTCTAGTATTATTGAAACTAACCTGTCTTCTCTCAGTGAAACACCCATTCTGTCAAACATCATCCTTTCCTTTGTTGGCTGCACATTTCTAACTCTTTTGCCTTCTTTTCATCAAGGACTATGATGCCTTCTTTGAAGCCCGAGAAAATAATGCAGTGTATGCCTTTTTAGGCTTGAAGGCACCACCTGGTTCGAAGGTATGATTCTATTTCCTTGCATTATAGATAATTTTAATCAGTAAAATTTCTACCTTTATTAAGTATTCAGATTATGTCAAGGGCAGTACATCATAGCTAAGAGTTCTGTATACACTTAATCCCTGTTAGGATGGACAGATGTGCATAATCACAATAAAGTTACAATGTATATGTGTGGGAAGTAAGTGGTAGGTGAACTGACTTCATCAAGTAGCCCAACACTGCCAATTTGTTACTACCTATTCATAATAAATGGTTAGTGGCACTAAAGAGTATTATTTCAGTTGTTATACACAGTTCTACATGGATAGCAAGCATCTTAGAGCATGGTAATCTGCTTATCAACATTTACTATCTTTGTGTGAGAGCAAATGATAGATTCACCTGTTCAGGTTAACTAAGAGGATTTTGAGATACAAACTGGTCACCAGATTGCTAGTTACATTTGAGGAATATTTGCTACCAACACAAAATTTCAAGTGTTGATGTTCCCATGGGAGACCTAAAGAAGAAGAAAGCAAAAATGAAATTGCCTATTTAATGAAATGTCTTAAAACTATGGATTTAAGTATGCCTTTACTTTTTATAATAGATATTCTCTGGCCAGGAGTGGTGACACACACCTATAATCCTAGCACTCAGTAGTCTTGAGACAGGAGTGCTTTGAGTTGAAGACTAACCTGAGCTACATAGTGAGTTCAAGGCCAACCTGGACTACATAGCAAGGCACTACATATCATATATGTATAATATTATATATTATACATATATAATATATGTATAACAAAAAATAGATCTCCATACAAGCTAACTTAATCAAGATATATGTTTCCTGCTGTATGCTCTTAACATCTGCTTTTATGTTGAATGTCTTGTTTAAGTTTCTCTCATTGTTGGAACAGAATACCCAAAACACAAAATTAAGGAAGGAAAGGTTTATTTAGCTTACAGTTTTTGGAGGTTTCCATCCATAATCAGCTGTCTGCAAGGCAGGTTGGCATGGTGCTGGGGCAACACTTCAAGACAGCAGCTAGAGCAAAAGTGGGGAGAACAAGAGTCTTCTCCTCTCTTGTATAGTACACAGGCCACTCCCTCCTCCCAGGGTGGGTGTAGCACTCTCATCTCTGTGTGCTCCTCTTGCACAGGCTCAGGATGTTTACAAAGTAAGATCACTGGCTCCCTACTGAGTCTCTAATTTAAACTTCTAGACTTCTCAAGTTGACACAATGTATCAACCTTAGAAATAGATTATTCAAACTCTGTCTCCTTCAGTTTTGATACCGGTTGGTTTTACTAGATGCAATGTGCTAACACTGTATTTGTGTCACTGTGAAATTGTTCTTGGGAAACTTTCTTTTCCTAAGGATAAAATGCTGTGTTTTATGTTTTGTATAATTTAACTCATAAGTAAAATACCTTTATTTAAATAAAATAAGCACTTTTATTAAAATAAGATAAGACAACAGAAATTTAAGTTAGTGCATTTAACTCAGATTAGAGGAAATATGAAAGAAATAGGCTAGACACTGGTTTCTCTGACTAATGACTCCCTTTCAGTTAAAATTGGGATTCATTCATTCAACAACAATTTATTAAGTGTCAGGTTTTAACATTAATGGTGGGGTAAATACACAGCTTGCAGCATACTCCTTACATTCATAGTGTTTATAACCTTGTGAAGATGTGTATGCAAATATTTAACAAATACAGCTATAAATAATGCTAATTTAAGACATAACTGAAGTAAACTTTATAAGAGTGTAAATAAAGACCTGTAGGAGTTCAGAAGAACTAGTCATAAATCCCTACTAAAGAGATTGTGAAGCTTCCCAGATGAATGTCATTTGAGCTGTTGGAGATTCCTCAATAATGGAGTGACATTAAGGCATGTTTCACAGAGACAGCAGCAGAAATCATTGCCTTGGGGTGTAGCTCTACACGATGATATAGTCAAGGAACAGTGTCATACAATGTGACTTTGAAACCAGAGAAATTAATAGAAGAGGTGAAATTAGCTAGCTAGGCATGAGCCAGATTATGGTTTTGCTGGGTAGTTTTAACTTTAGCCTACAGGCATGCAAAAGCCATGATGTAGAATTGGGAAAAACAACAATATGATTATTTCAATATTTTAAAATGTGGTTTAATTGAAAAGAACAGTGGATATTATGGATTGGACAAAGAAGAACTAATAGATCCAGCTAACCAGACAGGGCTGGAAATGACAATGGATATGACAATAGGAGAGACTTTGAAGGCTAATATTTAATATGGTTTTTCTAAGACTAAGTGTTAACAAATTTGATGTCAAATATTATTTATTGCTTAGCTCAATTTTTGGTTTTCCCCCCATTAATGGGACAGTGAGCTAACAAAAAGAATTAACTGAATGGAGTGCATCAAATAAGAAATACAACTATGTAATCCACATTGAAAAACTACATTGATGATAAACGAAATGTGGTAAAGTGAAATACAATTTTTATCTGTAAATTAACAGAAATATAACAAAGTAATGCTTAGTGCTGAGAGGACTACTCTGAAACACGCATGAATATAGTCCTGGAGGTGGTATAAATTAATACTGTATCTTGGAAGCAGAAGAATTATCAAGAATTTCAGAAATATTTATACTTCTTCATCCACTAATTTCACATTGGGTATTATATTTTAATGAAAATATCCTATATATGAAAAAGCCTTATTGATAAAAACATGAATAAAATGTAATTTATAATATTAAATAATTAATAAGTTAAAGTTAAATCTTTAACAGAAATGTCAACTAAATGAAATCACCAACTAAATGAATTTAATAGACAAAAATATGCATCAAAATATTATATATATTGTGGACTTTGGAAAGAATTAAATGTCTAATAATATGCTCAACAGAAAGTGGTTTATCTACTCAGTGAATTCATAGTATCATAGAATGATACACCACCCCAAACTCCCTTTATCAATGGTCTCACTTTGTAGCTTCTGTCACCCATGCTCAGTTATGCTCTTATTAAGTTACTGTAAAATTTCAGAATGAATAATAATTTTTAAATTGCCATTTTAAGTTGTGCAGTAAATTATCTCACCATCTTCCACCATCTTATCCTGGACATGAGTTCATTTAAGCTATTCTGGATGTACTAACTGAATCATGGCAGTAGAAAGAGAGGGACTACATTTACATAATTTTGTTGGTGTATTGTTCTTATTGTTTAATCATTAGTTACTGTTGTTAATCTTTATATAGGGTGTTGTACTATTTGTACATCAGGCATTCACTAGGAATATATATTCTGGATAGGAAAGAACTAGTGTAGTTTGTGAAAGAAGATATTAAAATGAGTTGCAGAATTATTCCTATAATTTTCTAATTATATTTACAATTACGTTTAAAATTCATTCATAAAAAAAGGACTCTGAAAGGAACCATGGCCAATATACATGTTCTTCTCCCATTCATTTTCCAAATTACAATGCATAGTCATTACATTTAAATTCATCAAAAAACCCCCAACACATTGGAGAGCTTGATATTTAAAAGCAAATAATTCCATAAAGCAAAGTCTCTGGAAGTCAAATAATTTTTATAACTTGTTGTATACTTGTTGTAAAAAGATTTTAAATTATTTATTGCTCTATTCTAGCAATGAAAAAAACATTTATCACTGGAATTTCTTTGCTGTAGAGGTGATAGTTTTGAGATATGAAATAAAATAATTGATATTTTTTACTAAACAACAAATGTAGTGATGTTCATACTAAGAGGAAAATAACTTCGCTGTAGAAGGCATGTTCATTACCATAGTGAGGGAACACTGATTGCTGGTTAGAGAATCGTTTTCTTTAATTTCACTGGATGTCTGCCTCTTATGTAAGATTTGATGGAATTTTATTTCCACTGAATTCATTTTATATATATTGTACCTCTAGGTTTTGTTTTAGTTACTAGACAAAAACAGAGGAGAGAGTGAGTAAGAAGATTAAGTAATGCATTTATTGGCCAATGCACTGAATCACACACTTCACATCTCATTTTATTCTTACATCATCTCTATGAGCTAAACATCATTATTGCATTTCTACAGAGGAGGAAACTGATAATCAGATTATTTAAGTCATTTGTCCAAGGATATATAATAATTCATTTGCTGAGCTAGAATTTGAGCCCAGGATTATCTGACTCAAAACCAGTGGATTTATTGAATGATTTTTTACAGTAGGAGAAGAGGAGAGTGAACTTCATATTGTTGTTTCTAAAATCTTCTGATTGATTAGATGACTCATGATGCTATAAATATTGACTGCTTACTTTCAAGAAATATTAAAGGTTAAGATTGATTTAAATGCTTAATAAAACAATTAGGAAGGTAAATAATTTATTTAAATATGATGAATTCTAAAGACAAATTACAAAGAATTGATTTGTATGTTTGCAGTAGTAATTTCTTTAATTAGGAAGATAACTGAAAGCTATGTAATTTATAGTAAATTATAGTAAAAATCTATTGGGTGTGACTTAGATATCTAGTCTGCTTTGAAAATACTATAAGGTGTTGCATGTGCATAGGAACAATTTTGCATTAATGCTTATTCTTATTACTGTACGGCTGCTGCTTAATTATAGAGGTTAAGCATTTTGTGAGTTTTAGTATAAAATGTCCTTTACTGTGTAAGGGAATTGTTGTAGATCTATGCCTGTTTCATAAAATTATGTAATGTAGATGCAGGATGAATTTAGTTTCATAGCCATATTTGTGTCAGTAATAGAAAAAATTTAGAAATGTTCTCTCTTCCTTCTTCCTAACCCTCCTCCTTCTCTCCCTTTTATTCTTTTTTCCTTCTTTCCTAAAAACATTTTAGAAAGTTGTAATGTGTTTTATCTGTTTTGTTAAGGATATATGAGCAATGAAGTATTATCTGTATGAAGTAAGCATCATTAAGGGTATATGAACAATGAAGTATGTTGTCTCTTATTTCCTTGCCCATTTTTTCTTTTTTTCTCTCTTTCTCTTTTTTTCCTTCCTTTCTTTTCTTTTTTTCTCTTCTCTTCTCTTTTCTTCTTTCTTTCTTTCCTTTTTCCTCCTTCATTTGGTTCTACTATTTTAGGCTAATTTTAGAATACCCACCTGATTTTGACTCTTCATAAGATTGTCACAACTCAATTACTGACTGGTATTTCCCATGTTAATATCTGAAGTATTTGATTTCTACAATTTGTCTTGTGTTACTTTTAACAGGATCACTTTTACTACAAATCTTTAATTCAGAAAACTTATCTTTGAAGATGATTTTATGTAAAGAATTATGTTGTGAGCCAAAACAGATATGTAGTTCAGAATTCCTATGCTATATTACTCGCTGTCCAAAGGAAAAAGACAACCTAATTTATTTTCCTGCCTACTGTCATGCAACATAAAAACCACAGTATTTTAATGAATAGCACATTCTCTAACTTAAAGGTGAATGAAATTCAGCTAACTATAAACAATAGATAACAATGTTTATGAACTCTAATTTTTCTTGTAAAGCATCACCTGAGAAAGAAACAAACTGACTATTTTAAAATATCAATTTTACACTCTAAGGCACCTAGATTTATGGAATAATTTCAGATCATTAGTAATGATTAGACAGTCTTTGATTATGTGTTGGCTTTCCTGGCACTGAGGTACAATATCTGATATCTACAATTTAAAATAAAATAGGTTTAATTTGTCTTATGGTTTCAGAATTCAGTCCATGATCAGCTGGCTTCAAGGCAGAAACATATGAAAGAAGGGTTTGGCAGAGAAAGGATGCTTATGAGAGTTCATGGGAGCACATAAGTAGAGCAGGGGGCAGTGCCACAGAGAAACTGGAGAGAGGCCATATTAGTATCCAAGATCATGCCGCTATGATCCACTCATAAATACCAAGGGTTTTACTAGTTAACTAGGTGTTTCAATATCCAACAAAGTTAACATCAGGATTAACAGTGGTATGTTTCTTAACAACAGTTTCTATATTATAAATTTTCTATTAAAATTTTTAAGCAGTTTTTTCTGGATTTAATTACTCCTCTTTTGAACATTCTCAGGAGTTTGTTCTTATGTAGTCAAAACAAAATATATCTAGATATCTGCTTTTCAATACTTATATTTAACATTTATTTGTTTGTTTTCAGGAAGCAGAAGCCCAGGAAAAGCAGCAAGCCTGAACCTTAAGCATTCTGCATTGTGCATTCTGCCTTAAACATCTTGAAAAATCAGTCCCTATTGCTTTTATAAAATAAGTTTTTCAAATAGCAAAATTATCTTGGTTTCAAAAGAAAATGCTTAAAGTTATAATAATCAAGTAGTGTTTTCATGTACAATAAAATGAATGCATAATTAAAATATGAACATTGTGTCAATAATAGCAGATTATGATGAAATTTTAAATAAATGTCATGGGATAGTATTATGTGCCAAGACATTTTTTGTACTTTAATGATTTTTACAAAGAAAACACCTTTTTTGACACTGTTGCAACTTAAGCATATCTGCAGCTCACCAGTAAGAAATTGAGAGACTCCATCTCTTGTTCTCAAATTGCTTCATTAGTTTCAGTGAGTAACAATGTGTATGTTTTTGAAGTGAAGTTGTCATCAAAAAGTATGTGGTTCTGATATGTAAAACATTGTAATTTTATGTAGTAATTATAACATTCCCATTCTTTTGTAGAAGGAATTTCTGTGTTCTGATCTACAAGCTTTCAAGGATTCTTAGTGTAGCCTTTCATGCCACATTAAGTGACTGGATTACATGACCCCCCCAAAAAAAAACAGTAGATACGTTCAGTTGACAAGTTCCTTATTTGACTGCATTCTCATGAAGTCATGTTTCTAAGTTGCATGTTTTGTCATGGAATTGGGACAAGTAAGCTTAAAAGGGCATTCTCTTAAATAGAGCTCAGATTTTAATTAATTATTAAAAAGTATATTAGCATTTATTGCCCAAGATTTGTTTTCCACAGGTTTTTGCTAAAAGAAATTGTAGTGAAGTTCCTCTTTTTAAAACAGGATGTGACTATAAATGCTACTGTCTCTTGATACTGGGCCTTTTTGTTACAGTTTAATCATAAAGTGTTTGAATAAGTTAATACAGAGATAATATTTTCTATGCCCATATTACATGAAAAAGTACAAATATCAAGTGAAAGAGATATGTTATTCAGTATTTCATTGTTGTGACAAAAATATCTGAGAAACAATTTTATAGAAGAAAAGATTCCATTTGGCTCATGGTTTTGGAGGTCCATGTAGCTTGGCCTGTAGAAACAAGAACATTAACATTCTGGGTGAACACAGTAGAGCAAAGGTGCTCACCTCATTGTGGTGTGGAGACAAAGGCAGAAACCTCCTTTTTGCAATGAAGCTCCTTCCCCCAAACACATTCCAATATGTGTTCATCAATAGGTTAATATAAGTTAATTTGTTGATGAGGTTAGAGCCTCTGTTACCCAATCATTTTCAAAAAGATTCACCTCTACCTACTGTGGCTATAGTGACCAAACCTTCAACATATGAACTTTTGAGGGACACTTCAGATACAAATCATAACAAAGGGTATTTTTAAAAATATTATTAAAGACTTTTAGATAAGAAACCTCATCTAAATCATTTAATTCAGAAAAAAAGTTTCCTATTTTAATTCCATACTAATTATCTCTAAAAGTCAACACCTTCTTCTTTAGTTTATCCTATTTCTTGTTTTCCAGCCTATACCCTATAAAAATCAACATATAATGTAAACGTAGCTTTGTTTATTGATAATCAAATAATGTGATGCCTAAAATAAACTCAATACTTTCAGAAACATGTGTTCCTGGAATTTGTTAATCTAATAATAATTTTAGATGAGCAGTGTCATTTTTAGAGCATTTCATGCTCTGAAGTTTGGGATATACACTAGACTCAAACAAACTTATGGTATTTTATTTACGAAACTATGCCCTAGAGAACTTTGTAGAAAACAGATTAATTGATAATAGATTGTGGAAAATGCTAAAAAAATTAGCCAGAATTTTCGCCTAAGCTTTATTAAATGTTTCAGATGATACTTTCGGTGTCCTATATGGACATTTTTACTTTTATTTTTGTGTCAAGTAATTTCACACTGTCAAAAATTGATGCATTGGGAATGTTTATATCTATTAAGTGTATTCTAAAGTTAATGTCTGTAGAATTAAAGTAATATTGGGTTGAGCCTTCTTCAATTGACATTTTTTAGCCTGTAAATCTATACATGATTTGAAAGTATGTTCTTCTATTACTTGATTTGTATGTTCATTCTTTAGAAGATATTCTTTGAAGTACAAGAGTTTTTAAATTTTGGAAGTCAAATTATGTACGTTTTTCTTTTATTGATTATTCTTTTACTGTAATATAGGAAAAATGCTTAATCAAGGGAATTAAGATTTACTGCTAGTTTTCCCTAATAATTTAGTTTGTACATGTGCATATACACAGACACACACAGACACATGTATATACAGACTCACAGACATATGTATGTGCATATGATCTACCTTGAGTTTCTTTTTGTATAAGATATTGGGTAGGGATTCAGGTACATCATTTTTTAGTACATGTTTGCAATGCATACAGTTTACAGTCATCTTGGGGAGGAGCATGTACATGCTACAGCTTGTTGCTTTTTTAACTCCTTTTCCCTTCTTCACACCTTCCTTCAATTCCCCTTTCCCTATTTTCATTCTTGTTGATATTATTAGTCTTAGCACATACTTATGGCATGAAATATCTACATTAAATTGAGGTAATGAAGTTCTTGTATATGGCATAAATTTATTGTACTTATTTCCCCTTATATTTCCATCACCCCTCCTCTTTGTTCTCTGGGACCCTTTCCCATTTGCAAGAGATCCAGTCCCTTATTTCCTACACATTTTTTTATTCTCTTTTTACTTTGCTTTAATCAAATGCGGGATACTATGTGGTATTTAAATTGATGTGTCTGGGTTATTTCATTAAACATACTTTCTAGGTGAATTGATTTTCTTATACATGACTCAAGTTTTTTCCTTTATAGTTGACTAGTATTTCATTATATATAAATATCACATTTTCTTTCTCTAATCTTGTTAAATGGTATATAGGTTGCTTCCAGGATTTATCTGTTATCAAGAGTGCTGCTGTAAACATTGGTGCACACATGTATCACTGTAGTATGAAGTCTTAAGCTTTTTGTGAGAGATAGCTAGCAGAGGAATAACTGGGTTATATGGAATTTGTAAGTGTTCTTTGAGAAATCTCTAAACTGATTTCCATAACAGTTGTAATAGTGTATAGTCTCCCCAACAATGTAGATGGGTTCTTTTTGCACCACAACTTTGACAGCACTTATTATTTGGTTTTTATTTCTTGGTTGCCATTCTTTCTGGCATAAGATGAAATTTTACTGTTATTTTAATTTGCATTTCTCAAATGACCAGAGCTGGTAAGCTTGTTTTTTTGTTTTGTTTTGTTTTTCCATATATTTGTTGGCTATTTGAAACTGTTGCTCTGGGAAGTGTCTGCTCATTTCACATGCCCATTTCTTGACTGTTTCCTTTATTTTTAGTATTCTGCTATTCTGACTAATTTATATATTCTAGATATTAATCCTCTATGGAATGGTTAATAATTTTTTTAAATTTTGTAGGCTGTCTGTCTACCAATTGATTCTTTTGCTTTCAATTTGATGCAACCTCATTTATTGATTCTTGCTCTTACTTCTTGTGCATTTACATTTCTGTTTAGAAAATTCTTTCCTCACCCAAAACTTCAAATGTTTTACCTATTTTATCCTCCAGTAGGTTCAATGTCTCTATTTTAATGTTTATATATTTTATGCATTTTGATTTTAACTTAGTACATAGTGAGTGATATGAGTCCTATTTCAACTTTTGGAAGGAGTTATTCTGTTTTCATGGCATAATTTGTTTAATTGTCTCTCCTTCAAGGTATGATTTTAACCATTTTTTATTAGTATATACTGTATTTGTTATAGTTAGGATCACATTCAGATAGTTATTCTTCATTTCTAGTTTCACTGTTACATTGTTGTATCCGAGGGCATGCATTGCAGGTATAGGTGCACTGCTTTCCCTAGAACTGCTCACTAGGATTGTAAATTCAGTATCAGTTAAAAATCAAAGATAAAAATTTTGAGGAATGGGAGACATTTTATTGAATATTTCATTGGAAAGTGGCAAAAAAGAGAAGATAGATATCTAACTTGACAAGTCAGTGTAGGGAGCTCCGGAAAGATGGAGCTCCCATTGGAGCTCCCATGCATTGGAATGTACCATGCTCATTCTTAAGTGGTTATTGCTTGATTTTCTCTTGCTCTGTTGGGATTCTATCTAGAATTTATGGGTTGGTTAGAAGAGACTTTGGATACAAGGTTGAGCTAGCAATTAAGTTTAAGGGATGCATGTATTTTCATATACTAAGTAAGAGCTGTTTTTTTAAGTGGCCATACCTTGACTCCTTGGCATTTTATTGAAGGTGGGGAACATTAGCAAGACCTGTCTGCCTGGCTTGTCACCTTTCTCCTAATTGCTTCCTTTAGTGAGGGCTTAGTTTTTTCTAGTCAGGATTTTCAGAAGGCTTACTGAGGCCGTGTCCTTCTTTTCCTATCTTCTGGCCTCTTTCCCTACACTATGGTATGATGGTATCCATGAGATTATTTTAATTCCTTTGTATTTACTTACGCATGATCTTTGCCTATGATGTTATCTATTTTAGGAAAAATCTGATGCTGAGAAAATACGTATTTGGTTGCTGGAATAAGCATCCTATACATATTAAGTCTTTCTGTTTGATGGTATAGCGTGGCTCAGCTCTGATTTTTTTGGTCTGGTTGTCCAATTTGTGAAAATAAAATATCTTCCAATAAATTTGAGATTTCTAAGAAAAAGTAAATTACCTTGTGTTTCTGTTAAAACACAATGGAGCTGAGTGTCTAATCAAAAACAAGGAATTGCTAAGGAATTGACTGTGAAGGTTTCTGGGCATGGCAGGCTTTACTAAATTCGAAATTATAATTTTGAACTTCCAGTCAAATTACTCTGAAATGGCTGGATTTATGTCATTTTCTTTTCCCCTTTCTTCCAAAGTTTATTTCTCTGAACAATTAGAACATAAAACAAAAGAATGGACACTCTGACATTGAGAATTTAATACCACTTGTGTTATTTTACAAGTGGAAAAAATGTTTATTTTGGGACAGTCTCTTATGCTACTTATATATTGCCAGGTAGTGACTTTATTAGAACAAAAAGAAGAATACTGGATTGATGAAGCATTGCTGCATAAACAAGCAAATACCAGTTTATTTTGTTAGACAAACCAAACATTATCTTATAATTTACCACAAAATTAAGCCAAGCTACTGATCCCCAAAAAATTAAAGGTGACTTTGATTTAGTAGTTAAAGTTAAGATACAAGAAATTAAAAATAAGCAGAAAGGATATAAGGAAAATCACAATTTGAAAAATGAAAATTACAAGTACAAAACTCATGTCCAGTTTAATTATTTTTTTTTCTTTTCTATCTTATCACAGAATGCAGTAAGCATGGATGATTCCCTTTCACCTGCAAAAGAAATGGGTATTCCTTTTTACTTGCAAAAGATACTTTATCCCTTATAAATGGAGCACCCTTTCATCCATAAAAAGGATTTCTCCTATGAATGGTTCAATATCTTACTGTAGGTGGGCCATACTCACTCAAGCACCATACCAACAACAGTATTATAAACTGTCAAATTTTATGGATTTCAACCACTAAAATCACACAAAGATTTCCAGTTCTGAAGTGTTATGCATTTCATTTCTCTAAATGCTTACACTCTACTCTTAAATGCATACCAAATCTTTGCCAAAAGATGCAGGAAATCATCATGATTACATACCATGATCAAGTATGATTGAACCTAGGATGCAGGGGTGGTTCAATGTACACAAACCAATAAATGTAATATATTAATGTAGCCAGGACAAAAATCACATGATCATCTCAATAGATGCAGAAAAAAAACATTTGACAAAGCCCAACACTCATTCCTGACAAAAACCCAACAAAAAATTGAAATTGGTGATCTTTGTCTTAATGCAATAAAAGCCATTTATGACAAACCAATAGCCAACATCATACTAAATGTTGAAAACCTGAAAGCATTCACTCTAAAATCAGGAAAAAGACATGAATGTCCACTATGACCACTCCTATTTAATATATTTCTGGAAACATTAGCCATAATAATTAGGCAAGTAAAAGAAAAGGAATAAAGATAAGAAAGGATAGAGTTAAATTATCGTTATTTGTGCATGACACAATACATAGAGGTTTCCAAAAACTCAACCAAAAGACTTCTAGATTTAATAACCAAATTCAGTAATGCAGCTGGATACAAAATCAGTATTAAAAATCAGTAGTATTCCTGTACATAGACAACAAACTCACTGAAAGACAAAGAGACCAAAACTTTACCAATAGCATTGGGAAAAAATGAAATACTTATGAATGAGTCTAACAAAGTTAAAGATCTTTACACTAAAAGCTACAGTATTATATTCTTTGCTATCTGGTAAGAGGAATCAATATAGTGAAAATGACTATACTCACAAAGTTGTTACAAACATTTAATGCAATCCCAATCAAAACACCATTAGCATACCTCACAACTAAAAAAAAATTCATAAAATCCTTTTGGAACCAGAAGAATCATTTTGGAACCAGAAGAAAACCAGTATAGCAAAGACAATTCTGAGGAGAAAAAGGAAAGTCAAGGGACTTGAATCTGTACTACAGAACTACTTTAGTATGCAACATGATTTTGACAATAAAACAGACCTGAAGATCAATAGAACAGACTAGAAGATGTGAAAACAACTCCAAACACACTCAACCACCTTGTCTTTGACAAAGGAGCCAAAAGTGTTCACTGGAAGAAAACCTCTTTAAGAAATGGTGCTGGAAAGACTGATTTTCCACAAATCAAATGCTTAAACTTGCCCTAATACTATCAACATACACTAAACTAAAATTAAAATGGATCAAAGATCCAAGTAGTAAATGCTAAATCTACTCAAAGAGAGAATGAGTAGAACTCTTGAACATACAGGTATAGGCGAAGCCTTCATGAACAAAGCTATGATTTCATGGGAAGTACCATGCAAAATGAACCACTGGGATCTCATCTTAATAAAAACTTCTGCACAGCAAAAGAAATCACCAACAGAGTCAAAAGACAACCCACATTAAAAACATAGCCAATGGCCCTGAAGCAAGGCCAGCAGATTGCTGTAGCTGCTGGTTTCAAACAGGAGCCTAAAGAGAATTCTTTCTGTTGTCTGTTGGCCATTTCAGAACTTTGGAAATGGAATGGTCGGTCAATTCATCAGAAAGAAATAGTAGGTGAGTATGACGGATTTTAGAGGGCCTGCAGGGGAGAGACCCTGGCGCCTTGGGACCTGCACCATGCGATTGACTCAGGGTGTGGGGAGAACAAGGAGCTCTTCCCCTCTCTGGGGGGCAACTGAGAGTGTAGAAGACTTTTGGCTGCCTGAAGGATAGACACCCTGGCACACTGGGACCTGCACCGTGTGGTTGACTCAGGGTGCCAGGAGAACAAGGAACTCCCCCCCTCTCTGGGGGCAGCT
>PVJX010032128.1:0-20666 GCA_004027295.1 Dolichotis patagonum | reverse complement strand
AAGATAGGAAAACAAGAAGTTAAATTATCATTATTTGCAGATGACATGATACTTTACATAGAAGACCCCCAAAACTCCATTGAAAAACTTCTAGATGTAATAAATAAATTCAGCAATGTAGCTGGATACAAAGTCAATACTCAAAAATTAATAGCATTCCTATACACTAACAGCAAAAATACTGAAAGACAGGTAAGAGAAGCCACACCCTTCACACTAGCATCCAAAAAAATGAAATACTTAGGAATTAATCTCATAAGAGAAGTAAAAGAGCTGTACAAGGAAAATTATAATACCCTGAAAAAGGAAACCGAAGAGGACCACAGAAAATGGAAAGACATCCCCTGTACACGCATAGGAAGAACAAACATTGTGAAAATGGCCATTCTCCCAAAATTACTATACAGATTCAACACAATCCCAATCAAGATACCACTAACACACCTGTAGATCTAGAGAAATCACTCCTAAAATTAATCTGGAACCAGAAGAGACTTTGAATAGCAAAGGCAATTCTAAGTAGCAAAGGCAAGGCAGGAAGCATCACAGTCCCTGATTTAAAATTATACTACAAAGCTACAGTAATAAAATACATGGTACTGGAATAAAAACAGACCTGAAGATCAATGGAATAGATTGGAAGATACAACCACAACCACAAACTCACTCAACCATCTTATCTTTGATAAAGGGGCCAAACATGTTCACTGGAAGAATGACAATCTCTTCAAAAAATGGTGCTGGAAGAATTGGCTATCCATATGCAGAAGACTAAGACTAGACCCATGCCTATCACCGTGCACTAAACTAAAATCTAAATGGATCAAAGATCTAAATCTTAAAACAGAAACACTAAATCTGTTGGAAGACAAAGTAGGTAAAACCTCGAAAATATTGGGGTAAGTAGAGAAGTCATGAACAAGAATCAAACTGCACGGGAAATACTTCCCAGAATCAATAACTGGGACCATATCTTATTAAAGAGTCTCTGCATGTTGAAAGAGATTTCCAGCAGAGTGAAAAGAAAACCCACAAATTGGGAAAAAATCTTAATGGATTGTCCCTTAGACAAAGGACTTCTGTCTAGAACTTATAAAGAATTTTAAAAATCAGACCCTCGAAATTCAAAGACCCAATCCAAAAATGGGCATCTGAAATGAATACACAGTTCTCAGATGAAGAAATACGAATGGCAAATAAATACATGAAAAAATGTTCATCATCATTATTCATTAGAGAAATGCAAATTAAAACCACACTGGGATTCCATCTCACCCCAGAAAGAATGGCCAGCATAGAAAAAACTACCAAGAACAAGTGTTGGAGAGGCTGTAGGGAAAAAGGAACTCTTCTACACTGTTGGTGGGAGTGTAGACTGGTGCAACGACTGTGGAGCTCAATCTGGAGATTCCTCAAAAAGCTGGGTTTGGGGGTCCCATTTGACCCAGCTATTCCAATTCTAGGCATATTCCCAGAAGATGTGAAAACATCATATCACAGTGATATGTGCACCCATGTTTATAGAAGCACAATTTGTAACAGCCAGATCTTAGAAACAACCTAAGTGCCCCTCAACTGAGGAATGCATAAAAAAGTTGTAGCATTGTTATACAATGGAGTACTACTCAGCTATAAAGAATGATCACATTGAGATATTTATAAATAAATGGATACGACTTGAGGCTATACTCATAAGTGAAATAAACCAGACTCACATGTGTAAATACCATATAGTCTCCCTAGTATGAGAGTTGATAAGAGTATATAAGACTTTATGGTAAGCATGAGTCCCCATCTCATAGCTTTGAAGCCTTTCAATGTTTTCATTCATCAGTTGGAATGGTTTTATTCTGTTTTGTTTGACTATATCATGTGTGATGGTATGAACAGCTATTTTGAAGAAAATGAAACATTATGACAGCTATTGCTGATTTAATATCATCCTTCTTAGAAGTCCTACCATGCTTCTATTCTTCTACTACCATTGGTTCTATCTATCACATTGTGTCTTATTGGGATTTGAATATGTGTGATAGTATAAACAAAATTTTTTATCAAAAATGAGATATTATAGTACCCATTGATCATTCTGTGTTATTTGGTTCAGAATGCCCTATAATTCTTTCACTCTTTGCATGGTTTTATACTATTTTGTTATGGTTGATATTATTGTATTTGAAACGATGCTCAACTATAGCAGAAAAAGAGATATTGTGATAGCTACTGTTAATGTCCAGTTGTTTTAATGTAAAGTACTGTGTTGCCTATGTTGTCCTGTTCTGATCTGCTCTGTCGTGCCCTCTTTTGTTTTATTCTCTTTAAAATTAAAAAAAAAGATATATTCCCTACACTCACTCTAACAGTGTTAATATGACAATCATTTAGAAAGAAAGAGATTTTACAATTGGAAGGAAATATACCAATATGAGATGCTGTCCTTAAACCAAGTAAGTGAACAAAGGCAAAAGATATGATGATGTGTTTTTAACCTTTGCTCTCTGGCTGTCTAGGATGGTTATTAATAATTCAATCAACTCTGAATTGCTACATTCTTTACTTCAATTATAATAGAGTGCAGAATAAAAATAAGATCATCTTTCATTTATTTGTTCTTCTAAATAAATGAAGTTCATTGTTCCAGTTGATTGTTGCAAAGGACTACTCAATTAAATGGCTATAGCCCACAAATCTGTGCAGATATTCAATCAGTATGGCTGATTTATAGATTTAAAAACAATCTCATTTTCATAACTAGAAACTTTATGGGAAGTTAAATGAAATTTCAACACTTGAACATTTCTTTCCTACCAGTGGGGCTGCCAGTCATTTAAGAGCATTTAATAATTCAACATAAATGAAGATTTACTAGTGTCTTTCTTTAGCACACATATTAAGAGAAAAAAATAATGAACAAGAATTGCCTCTGACCTTCGAGAATATATAGTATAGTAACCAAGGCAGACATTAACCACACAGTCTTACAAATTAAGGTATTCTGAGAAAGGGCTTTTAATTAGAATATGTGGCTTAGATGAGAAGATCTAGTATTTCACCTCTAAGCAGATTAAGAAAGGACCAGGGTAAGCTACTGATAGACAACAGAAGATGTAGCATGTGCAAAGCTGAGGAACTGGTGTAGGGCCTGCAGTCTGAGAAATACTAGGAACTGAATTTCAGTACTTGGAAGATAAGAAAACTGACCAACTACTTTGAAGATAACAATATGCAATGTATTAACCGTTGTTACTCTCCTATTATCTTGTTTTGAAATTGTTTCATTGTTTTTATTGTTTTTTAATGAAATATGAAATGAAATGAAATGAAATGAAATGAAATGAAATGAAATGAAATGAAATATTGAAATGAAATGAAATAGAAGACTGAGAGAGACTAATGCCTAAAATGACTCTGGAGACAAATCTGGAAATCCAATAATGCAGGACTTTGTAGGTTGTACTAGCAATTTGGAATTAACTTTAAACATAATGGAAAGGTCAATAAGAGAATATAAACTAAGTAATTGTGTCATCATATTTGCAATTTTAAAATAACATATCCAATACTAGGACTACAGCTTTGGGGAGGACCAGTGTGTATCTGATGACCAGTTAGAAGACAGTCACAGTTGCCTCAACTAGAGATGGTGGGACTTTGGAGTAGTGTACTGTACTAGTTAGGATTGGTCTATGGTGAAGTAAGAAACAACTGTCACATTTCAGTGACATAAAAACAAATACACATAGTTTGTGTTCACATTTAAGGAGGACCCAAGTGATCAAAGTTAGCTGTCTTCTCTTAACAGTATGTCAGAAGGCTTTGAATTCAGGGCCACTGTGTATTTACAAGTGCTCCTAAACACAGACAGAAGAAGCAGGTTAGAGAATTATGCACTGACTCTTTGTGTTTCTCAGGAAAGTGCTCACATCATCTTTGCTCAAATGTTATTAGAATAAATAAGTCACCTATATCATGCTGCATTTCAAAGGGTGAATGAGTGCAACTATCCTGGAAGCAACAAGCTCATATCCAAAGTCTTTTTCCTACCTTAATGGTTCTCAGCTGAATGTAGGTTTGTCCAAGGGACATTTTCCAGTGTTTGGGAAAAGCTCTGGTTGTTATGACAAAGTATTTCCACTGGTATCTAGAGGTTACAGACCGAAGTTGCCACTCAATGTCTTACAATGCACAAGTCAGCTTCCCACAAAAAAGAATTCTTTGACCCAAAGAAAGGTTGAAAACTACTCCTGTAGCTTCACGGCTACCTAAAAATTGAATGTATAGTTCAAGTACGTGGACTCAAGAACCACATACCTGTATGGAGTATTTTGGCAAGCTTGCTAAGTACTAAACCAAGTATCTCTAACAGCATGTGCTAAGTAACCCCTAATCGATGTACTGGATCATGACTGCTAGTCACTTATCTTCAGCAAAAATATAGAGGTATATTAATCTTCCTTTACTGTAGTTTTTCCTGTCTATGATTATAGTTATCTGGTAAACTATGCTACAAAAGAATTAAAAATGAAATTCCAAAAATATTTTTAAAAACAATAGATTTTAAATCGGATGCTTTTCTACGTTTTGTGATGGAATTTCATGCTATTCTATACTACCTTACCCACAACACCTTCCTTCTGTGCAGAGTATTCACACTGTATATATTATCCACCTATTAGTAACAGTAGCTGATTTGGGAATCAGATTGATTCTGATTGTATCGCAACACCTGTGTTAAGTAACCCTTACATAGCAGTCTAATACTATGTCAGTATTTATGTTTTTCATCTCAGAGATAGGCAAAACATCATCTCACAACATCATCACAAGAAGTTGGCTGAGAAGCATATACTATGTTGTGGGACAGTGAATACACAAGACAGAAACAGAAACTGAGAGGCAAAGAGCACATGTACACAACTTTTGCTACTGTATATCATTATAATTGCTCTATTTTATTCTCAGTTTTCATTGTTAATCTCTCACTGTGCCAATTTACAAGTTAAACTTTATCATATATAACAATAAGTAGAAAAACACATACATAAAGTCTTTGGCACCATCCAAGCATCCCATGGGAAACTCGGAACATATGTACCATGGATAAAGGGAGACTACTCTATACGCTTTGCAAACATTAGAAGGTTGAAAATGTCACAGTTGATAGTTTCTCTGAATGAAATTCTTTAATGCTTTTAGCATCATGTCTCATGAAACATGCAGAGCAACAGTAGAACAATTCAGGAAAACTGGAACTTGCTCGGGAGATCGTGACCCCTAAAGACACATTTTTGCCTGTATTATGTCCTTTCTTCATGCTACATAAATTGTGAGCAAGATGAAGCTGTAACTTGTGACTGTGGTTATCACGGTGATTGCTCCTGATCAAGGAGGACACATTGTAAGAGAACTCCAAATCTTAGTAAGCAGCAGTAATGAATCGAATGCTTGGGATTAAGATGAAAAGCAGCAGCTTTAAAATTCTGAGGAAGTGATGCACTGCTCTTTACCAATCTATTTTACATCATCTTTTTTACCAACACAGGCTGGGAGTTTGTCCAGGTACTCGCCCTCCTCTGTGTTTCAGGGTGTGCTGGTTCCACTTCCCTTGCCAGTAATTGTCTTAAGCATGAGCATGTAATACAAATCAGGCAAATGACATGTAAATGAAGGCCATTGAAAGGCTTCTGGGAAATGTTTCTGCATTCATAAAAGAGATACTTAAGAAACAATGGCCCTTTCTTCCACTGGGCATTGCTGAATTTGTATGTGAAACTGAGACGTGCTATAGCAATCTTGCAATTATAATAGAAACAATCTTCAGAGCAAGACAGATGTCCTAATGTTAACAGAAAATTAGAAAAGAACGTTAGTTCTGATTTAGCCAACCCTAGGAGCTCGCCTACTAGGGCCGCTTATCATTTTATATTAAAACTGATTCAGGTAAATTTGCATAATGTTTCTGTTACATGCAAATAATGCACCTTATGTGATATAAAATTTGCAGTACACTTGATCATGATGGAGGAAATAAGAGAATACAGAACAGAATATTTGTATTTCTAAGTTGGTAACAGAAGTGCCTTGCTGGACTTAACTCACATACAAACACTAGAAGAATATAAGATTTATTTATGATCATTACAGCCTATATTTTGAATACTTTGAGCATAAGTATCTTGGAAAATTCACAAAGAGATTTCAAGTGGGCAGCTGACAAGATACGTCAAGAGTTTAGAGAAAAAATCTGAAATAGAAGTACCCGTTTGAGGCAAAGGTTATGCATTTTGGGTAAGGATGAGTTGCCTTCTAGAAAACACACAGTTTAAGGCTTCAAAACTTGAAATATTAAATATTAATGACCACATAAAGAAGAGCAAGTCTGTGTAAACATGGCAAAAAGGAGAAATCAAAAAGGCAGAATAAAACAAGGAGCACATCACAGAAATCTAGAGGCGAGTTTCAGTGAGGTTCTTGCAAAATCAAATAAGATGAGGTAATAAAAAGACTAAGAATCAAGTATCTATTTCTAATTTAAAAACACTGATAATGATCAGTTTTATAAATATCATACTTGTAGGGCATAAACTTTGATTACAAACAATGTTTCACTTTTTTGTAGCTCCCATTTTATATATTAAAACATAAAGTATGCACATAGGTTGTCTATTTATTTTCTTCTTTTACAACCTGGTATGGAGATTGGTGACTCTGATGGTCCACTGTGGACTCTCTCTACCATGGTGTTCTTCTTTTGGGGAGAAATGTGAGAAATCCCAGCATGGTAAGGTAGATTACGTATCAACAACCCTTCCAGCAACCTGGCATTGTGGGGGAGCAACTTCCTGAAGCCATGGGAAGCATGAGTTTTTATTTGTTGTTGTTGTTGTTTCTATATCCCATGTGGGGCATTAAAATATGGCTTTTGAATCTTTTCTGCACCCTAATGTCAGTACCTCTGGTTTTCTATTGATTGGGTTTAATTTTCATGTATCCAGAATGAATGGTGCTGGATGAAATTCTTGGTTCAGCTCTTGACAAATTTGACCTTCATGAAAGCTGGAGGGTAATCATAGTTCTAAGGAGGAGATGGCTGTGGCCTTTCCAGGCTGCATCAAGAAAGAACACGTTGTCTCTCACTTGTTCCTGCACAACTCTTAGATACATGAAGTACAAAATAGTCCAAGTATTATATAAGAGACAGTCCCCCCCTCAAGGCTTCTTACATACAGCTGCCATATATTCAGGGGGAGAAACTCCCCAGGCTAAGACTGATAGTAACTGAGAAACGAGGACAAAAGCAGAACAAAAGAGAGATGCCCACCATTTGGTGTTGAAAGGAAACTTGTTAATTCTTTAGCCAACTTCATTATCTCTTTTGAAAACAAGTGTAGCATGTGTTCAAAATGTATTCAATGTGTTCAAAAGGTATTCGTAGAGGTATTTATTTGATAAAAAAGCCATAACAAAGTATCATAAACTGGGTGGCATAAATAACAGAAATGTATTTTCTCACAAGTCTGGAGTCCTGCTTTTGCTCCTTCTGAAGGATATGAGGGAAAATACTCCACTTGTCTCTCACCTTGGAGGCGGTTCTGATGGCTGCTGGCAACCTTTGACCTTCCTTGGCTTGTAGAAGAACAACTCTGATGTATTTTTGTTTTTCCATGGGATTCACCCTGTGTGTCTGTGTCCAAATTTCCCCTTTTCATAAGAAAATCAGTCACTTTGAATTAAAGCTCATCCTCCTGACCTCATCTTAACCAGTTAGATCTGGAGTAACTACCTTTCCAAAGTGGGCCACATTCTGAGGTTCTGAGGGTAAGATTCAAGAAAATTATTTTTTGGAGCATTCACAATTCAACCTATTACAATAACTTTGGCTTCAGTGAGTAAAACAAAATATACATTGGCTGATAATGTAAATATGGACTATAGACATAGGCTGGCACACATTTGTGTATGTGTGTGAGATCTCAAGATTCCTGGGCTAGAAAAACACAAAACACAAGTTTTGTTATTGGCAGAAAAACAGAAAACGAAACAAGTTTCCTTCTCCATTATTGCAGCAGTCTTTTCCCAGGTCCTTCTCTTCCTCAGCCCCACAGGGGGACACCATGAGAACCCATGCCAGCTGCACACATTGGCACGAACTGCTCAGAGCAGGAAGCACAGAATTAGGAAATGAGCTGTGATGGTTCTGCTTATGCACCTCTGCATCCTATTCGAGAAGCAGGAGAGAGAGATCAAATAACCCTGACGTATCAGTCATTCCGCTCTAAGAGAAATGAAGGAAGTGATATCTCTGCTATGCAATTATAAGCGAGTATCGCTAGAGAAGAGCAGAAGAAGGATTTGTCTTTACTTTGCAGGGACTTTTTTAAAGGAAAAATTCTCCTCCTTCCCGTGGAGGGATACATTATCTCTAGCTTCCAAGGGTATTTACTAGTTCATCTTGCCTTTTTCTCAGAAACTGCACAGGTACAGGAGAAATTCAGTGAGCACTAAAACCCAGAACTTGACCACATGGACTCAGGTGTGAAGCTGAAGAAATGCATAACCAGGATAAAGTTTCCATTAAATTTTGTATGCATCTTTTTAAGGGATTTAGTATATTGAATTTCAATAGTATATTTTTCTTGTCTCCTCACTATATGAGGAGGCAAGAACTTCAACTTCAGGAGATCCTCATTCAGGGAATTCCATTTTAATATTGTCATTGTACAGCAGAGGACTTGGAAATGTGTGAGCATTTAATAAATCTTTGCTCAATTAACATGTAAAATAAAACTTCACATATTTTACTCTGTAACTTATATGTGTTTATTGCTGCTCTTTAATTTTTTTAATTTGGGAGTTTAAAATATAATAATTTATCCATCATCTGTCTTCCTTCAAAGACTTTATTATAGCATTGATTCAAATATCCTTAAAGCTTTTAAATCTAGTTTCTTTCTCTATTTACTTTTCTTCCCACATTGGCTCTGGCTCTTTGTCTTTTTTTTTTATTTCTCTTTAATCTCCTAGACCAAACATTCATGTTATTATTACAAATGTTCTAGGTACTTAAAATTAAGTGAATTATTTTTGACTGGAGAAATGGTATTTCTCAAAATCCAATTAACCTGCTCACTTAATAGTTCCTGCATATAAAGAGATATTTCATTTTCAAATTAAAAGAATTGAACTTTTATTTCAGCTCTATTATGAGTTTAAATAACATCTAAACTGATCTCATTTTACTCATGTGTTGGCCATTTCTAAAATATTCATGAGTTATAATCCCGATACATATTCCATCCATGTGGTGAGCTATACAGATGTGACTGTCACTTCTTTGCAACACAGATATTTGTTGCACACAGCCTGAATCAATATCCAGTCCATTTCAGATACCAGCTGCCCCCGTGGCCTTTCTTTGAACCTCCATAATGTGCTGCATGGACCAAACACAAAATGAAAAGTGATAATCATATTTCAATCCTCGAGATAACTGCGAAGTTCTATAGTGCTAATTTCTATTTTTTGTTTGTTTAACTTTTTACCAGTGCATATGTGCAGTACGCAACGACTGCATTCACTGTGAGGAGTTGAGGGATAGGTACAAGGACAGAACATAATCTATGCTGTTTTTTGTCACCTGCCCCCATTTCACCATTGCCTTCCCATTGGCATAAGACTTATCTCTCTGTTTCCTGTTATCTTTTTTCTGCTCCTTAAAGTATTTATATTTTGTGTTTCTTATGTAAGAGGAGCCATATGGTATTTAATTTTGTGTGTCCTATTTATTTCACTTAACATTATTATCTCAAGGTGCATCTACTTCTTTACACTATTTCTCTCTTTCTCTTTCTCCCTCCTTCCTTTTCTTCCCTTTCTGCTTTTTTAGACTTGGGAGTTCTAAAAATCTTAAACATTGTTCATGTTAATGTAATGTTACTCTCCATCACAAACTTTGGGACAAAATTAGGATCACTGACAACAATGCTGTGTGACTTACAAACTACCAAAAGAGAAATAAAAGATGAATTGAAAGTGAGATTTATAAGAGAAAGTATGATCGTGGACTTTTAACTATTTGTCTTAAAATCAGGCTATAATGGATAGAAGGAAAATGTAAAGGTTTGTGTATATAAATGTTTGGGGTTTGATGTATAGTTATTCATTTAGTTGGACTAAAAAGGTTGTATCAGTGGGTGTGTAAGATAGACTTTACTTACTGACTATAACTGCACAAGGAAATGTAGACCGTGTCTTGTATAGACCTGACAGCTTTAGCTAGGAGGCAGGGTTACAGAGCAGATTTAGTTCCAGTCTCAAGTCTTCCTTGTAGAGAGACCTGGGAACCATACTTAACATTTTGCAGAGTCAAATATGCTTCATTCAAATGGGACTGAAGGTTTCCTGCATTAAGATTACTGAGAACATCTAATTCAGTGTTGAGGAACCTTTTAGAGATTTCAGTGACACCAAGCAGCTGCCTGCAGCATACATGACATAGATTTGGTGCCACCGATCTAGACAGTGTGATTAGTGTAGTATCCAGCCCTCTGTAGCAACACATATTTGACAGTTCCTGTGGGGTGACTTGGAGGGGAAGTTCACTAGAGTTCAATCCCATGTGCCTTTGTGTTTGAGAGTACATAAGACAGAACACTCTGGTCTCTCAAGTACAAACAGTTTCAGTAGTTCATAGGTGATGGTATTTTATGAGCTCTGTGAAGGAACTCTTCAGTTTAAAATGTTTCCTTCTGTTTACTGAAGTCTTGAAGACCTTGGATTTCATTCTGTAGAAATAAGGTCACAAAACACCCTTCCTAGGAAAGGAATAGAGCACTGACACATAGACAAGCTTGAAATTGGGGAAAATAAAATTTAATAGGCAGGGAAATCCTCAAACTATTACACATTGTCAGTTTCACCGTTTTCCACACCTGGAGATCTTACGTGTACCTGTAGCCTGCTTGAAAGACACAGTGAATATTTAATTTCAAAAACAGTAAGAGACATTGCCATTACCCTCCTCACAGACACTCTCTCAGTACCCCATCATTCTTGTCACTTTCTGAAGCAATTCTAGAAGTCCTCTTTCATGATTATCTTTACTTGTGCAGTTCTGTCTGCCTTAATGTCCTGAATGAAGGTAAAGTGTTTACTTTTCATAATTACTTTGGCATTAGGGAAGAATCAAAAGTCATATAATGCCAGAACTATTGAATATCGTGGATACGAACACACTATCATATTTTAAGAGCCTCTCTTTCCATTGGATAGTAGTTCGCAGCATTCATCATATTTTTTATCACACTTCATGAAGACAAAAAGAGAACTTTCAGAATTGTTTTGTAAAATAACAAGAAAAAGAAATAAAAGAAAAAATGGTATTAAACCATAGAATAATTATCTTCAAAGCAAGGGAAGTATTTTGAGACGTGTTAATGGTGGTATGTCTTGTACTATAATATGTTATTTACATTTCAAAATTCACAATATATTTGATTATCTCATGCACACATATGATATGTATATATTTACATGTAAGAGAAAATATCATATATATATGAAAAATGACCTAAAATAGATTCTTTCTTTAGATACGTATATCAAAAGTTTGAGAGACCACATTCTAAAGGGTTTACACTAATTCAGAAGTTTTAAATAATATGAAATCAGATTTTGCATTATAGATTGTTTTGATTTAAAAGACATAGAACTTCAGAAACAGGAGCCACTTTGAAGTATGATCCTAAAATTCCAGGTAAATGTGTAACTCTTCCAGAAGAATTCACATTTCTCTGTTGGGAACTCTGGCCCAGTGAGAAAGGATCACTGGGTACTTCTGAACGCAGGTGTCATCCTTTTACTTTGTTTCAGCAAGTCATAGCACGTGGAATGTGGTCATCTATGAGAAATTCCAAATGACTGGCCATGGAGTAAGTGAAGACTTCCATGAGCATGACAGAGAACCCAGAAACTGCCATGGTCCACCTCAGCAAAACCTGCATTATAGGAAACACAGCTGGAAAGATTTCTATCTTTCTTGACACTTAAACAGAGATGAATTTTCCATGCATAGGCTTAATCTTCAGTGCCTCTCACTCAACTGGGCTCCTTTGGTTACAGGGAAAGAACTCCCAACCTGTTAGATGAGCCGGGTTTGTGTCTCTGAAGAATGGACTCCATGAAAAAGAAAGCAAATGGTAGGAAAGATTCCTGAGAGGCAAGAAGGGTCACAAAAATGGGCTGCTTCTGCAACTCTTTGTCTTGGAGTTTTTATATGGCAAAATTGCATCACAGGTTACGGTGGGTCAAATTGTAATGATCAGAAAGGTTACAAATACAGCCACTTAAATGAGATTGATCCAATAGGGAAACAAATTATATAGCAGGGATGCATGATAAAAAGCAAAAGCATTTCTAGAAGGGTAGGAGTGCAAGACAGATTGTTCTAATACTCTATCTACTTGTTAGTTACTCTGTACCTACATGTCTGTAATATTTTTTAGACTTACCGGACAAGATAGTCTAAGCTGTAGTTACTCTAAAGCTTTGGACTGTTGCTTATCTTTAGTGCACCCTGTAGGCCGCGCCATCCTACCTCCATCAACTCAGTCCTCAACCACAAGCTGATGGGCCTCCTGCCTGTTTTGCCTCTCTCCTGAGCCTGGTTTCTTTCTTCAACATTTTCAAGGCCCTGAACCTAACTTTCACTGTAAAATTTTTGTATCATTCTTGTCAAAACAACTATCAAATTTGAAGAATTTCAGTTTTCAGAAATTGGGATCCACTCTAACATTCATCATACCCTAAATACTTCTGTGAAATCCCAGCATTTACAGCATGAGGTTCATAAGTGTGCAACAGTTATTTTGAAAACACATGGATATTGTTGATCTTGAAAGTCATTGGTTTCTTGATAACCTGTTTCCTCAACAGCAAAACTGAAATAATCACTGATGGGAGAATTTTGAGAAGTGATTCATAACCTCTCACTAACATGTTCAAATTTTCCTCCCAGTCTCAGGTCCCTCACAACATGAGTTGATATGCTCCTCTTCATTCTGTTTTGCCAAACATTTCAATTTTCATAAAAGAGAGAGTTGGTGTCCAGGATGGTGTGTGTGTGTGTGTGTGTGTGTGTGTGTGTGTGTGTGTGTGTGTGTGCTGGGGGAGTAAATAAGAGAAAAAACACAGAAGAGCAAAAGGAAATAAGTTAATTTCTCTTTTTTCCATCCATATAGTTCCTAATTCAGAGCTTATTATTTCCCTTTTAATATGAGGGAAGAAGTGAATTATGATAATTCTGATTCAAAGTATGTAAAGGCATTGAATTACTTGAAATTGAAACTACTCTGCAGCCTATGTCCTGCCACATAAACACATCATTTTAATCCAGAAGGGAAAGTAATGTGTGATAATATTATACAAACTGGATCCTTGGTATGAAAATGATATAGGGAAATGAAACTCCCAACCTACTATATGTCCAGTATGAATGCGTGTTCTCTAAAATTGCAGAATAAATTTTAGGAACAATGAAGGTTAAAAGCAGAGTATATTTATTGAGAGAAAGAAAGTTTCTGTCTGAGAGAGACAGAAGGGATTCCCAAGTGAGTTGCCAAGAACTCTGTCTTTTCCAGGGACTTTTATGGAGTAAAATCATGAGGTGAGATGGGTCCAGGGTGGAGAAAAGGGGGAACTTGCAAGGTGGGCATGAGGTGGGACAGAACTGTGGTCCATTGATAGGATTATTTGCTCTGGTAAAATTGATTAAATCAGGATCAAACGGGGAAGTGTGTCAGGTAGTAAGGGGGCATGCTTAACAGCAGTGACTCTCTCTCTAGGTTGGGATGGTGACTTCTAAGCTCTTCAGGGTGATAGACAACTATTTAGATTGTCCATCTTTAGGATGTGGGTGTATTTGCTTGATCCTTTGTCTTGAGATCTGGCCCACAGTGGAAGGTGTTTGTCTTCTCCAAAGCTTCAAGGTATCTGGCCTTCTGCACTGGCTCCTTTGAGGGCCCAGCCCTCTCTGACTGCCTATAATATTTCTAACTAATTGAGCTGCCTGTAACAAAAAGATTAAAAAGCTGTATAAGTGATTCACGTTGATTCTTGTCACTTTTTTCTTGCCTTTAAACTGATGATTAAACTCAAAGTCCCTCCTCTGTATAACCAAAATCGAAATCAGAGCCTTGCTTTTTGCAAAGTTGGTGTTTTAGAACACTAAGAAAATAGAAAATGAAAGGAAAATAAGCATGCTTATGATACGTTCTGTGAAGTAGGCTTTCTTCCCTCCCATAACCCCATATTCATCTCAGAAAGCATAAAATGCTATCAGCTAAGGAAGGCAAGTTAAAGAGGGCCCCACCATACCTTAGAAAGGCTGCTAAGGATGTGGACAGCCATTGTTCATTTACGCTCATTGGCAGATGCCTTCCCCACTGAGAGCCTGCTTGTGAATTCTCCAGTGCACTGCAGCCTGGAGGAGCTGTTCCTTGGAGCCTGGAGATTGTCAATTGTAAAAAGCCTACCCAGCCCCTTGCTAGGTCTTAGAGTTTGCATGACAAAAGAATAATTGAGCTGCAATGCAATAGATCACCATTTTGCACCACAAATGCTTAAATCTTGAATAATGAAGTGAGTTACTCTGGAGAAATTTATGTTCAGGTACAATGGAGTAAGCTACCTAGTGGGCAAATGCACAACACCTCTAACCCAGGAGAGGGTGGTACGGCCTCTGTCTCACTTGCATCGCTCTCTCTGTGGTTACCAATTAAGGTGAGTAGGCACGTGGCAGGTGTAAAGAAAGGAGGATGCGTTTCTTTCATCATATTTCATTTTTCTCATGCTTTATGGCCTCTGACCACAAGACTAAGAGAGTTTACTAAAGCGTTTACTACTGAGCATCCAGCAACTGCCAAGGTGTAATTGTTTCTGGGCATTTCTAGCCTCTGCTGCATCTGAGTTATTACTTGTGGTCACAATGCAGAATGCAAATCATCTAACACTGGTGCTGCCAACAAGTTGGAGGAAGCTGATGTGAACGGAAACAAACTCCATCCTACCTTCAGCAACTGCGAAGGTTGTTTGCTTCTCTACAAAATCTGCATCTTAGACAATTGATAAAACAATTCTATTTGAAGAATAAGAATAAGAGTTTTGCCCTTGGTAGCACATGCCTGTATTCTAGCACTCAAGAGGCTGAAGCAGGAGGACTGCCATGAATTCAAGGCCAGTCTCAACTACAAAACAAAAACCTGATCAAAATAATTAAATAAATAAAATAAGAATTCTTAAATACTATTTAAAAAGTCTCAACAGAAGTCTCAGAGAATTATTTTAAAGGAGTATGACAACGATTTAAAAGAAAAAGGAAGAGACTAAAGATACTATTGTTTTCAGGAAAAAAGATAATAGTAATGTAGGCGAATGAAACCCAACCTACTGTATGTGTGGCAAGTTTGTGGCATGAGGTGGAACTAAACTATGGCCAACCAATACGATTAATTGCTCAGGTAAAATTGATTACTTCTGGGAAAAGTGGGGAAGTGAATCAACTAGCATGAGGACATGCATAAAGAGCAGTGACTCTTCCTGTAGGGGGTTGGGATGGTGACTTCTGGCTTCTTCAAGGTGATAGAGACCTAGTTAGAATATCAATTCCTGGTACTTATCCTTAGTTAGTATGTGGGTACATATGAGCTATCTTTGTTTTGGGGTCTCCCCCACAGTTTCAAGGTATCTGACCTTCTGCACTGGCTCCATCAAGGGCCCAGTCCTGTCTGACTGCCTGTAATATTTTTATCTAACTCAGTTGCCTGTAACAATAAGACACAAGAAGATCTAGAGAAAGCACATTAAATTATCTGGCCAATTCAGCTGTACTGGTGTTAATGCTTACAGAGAATGGAAGGGTATTAAATAAAATAATAATGATCATTAGGCAAAAGTAGTAATAACAGCTATTGTATATCCTGTTATTACCATATCTTAGGTAATATGCTAAGCATTTTCTATTCATTGCCTCATTTGATCTTACCAAAAGCTTTATTCAGTGGGTAATAGTTTTGTCCCATTTTCTAGATAAAGAGCCAGAGGACCAGAAATACTAAATAACTGAATAGAAGTCAACAATTGATACAGCTGAAAAGCAAGCCCAGCAAGCCCAAAGGATAAAAATGTTACTTTTGTCCAGTCATGTGAGAAATAAACTGAAGCTTCTTTTATCAAACTTAGAAGTCCTTTTAGCACCAAATTCTATGTTAGTCACCCACAATACAAAAATGAAGAAGATACAATAGTCCATGACTTCAAGCTCCACATACTAATAAACAATCGACAGCATGCTTGGATTTTTGGTGCATAATGAATGGTGTATCAATCTGATTCTTTCAGATACAATCAAAAGGAACTGACTCAAGGTAATAATGTAGCAGGCAACTGAGTTAGTCAGAAATATTATATGAAGTGAGATAGGGCTAGGTCCTCAATAGAGCCAGTGCTGACACCTAGTAACTGCAGGGAACTGACACCTCCTGCTGTGGACCAGGCCTCAAGACAAAAGACCATACAAATGCACCCATATCCTGAGGATTGATACCCTAAACAGTTCCCATCCCCCTAGCAAAGAGTCACAGCTCCAAGAATGCCCGCAGCTTGCTACGTGACTGGCTTCCCCATTTGTCCCTAAGGTAATCAATTTTACCTGAACTACTGATCTTATTGGCTAACTATAGTTATGTCCCACCTTATGCCCATCTGCCTGTGAGTTCCCAGTCTCCCCCTACCTTGAACCCATGGTTTTACTCTACAAAAGTCCCTGGAAAAGACAGAGTCCTGGGCAACCCGCTAGGGAGCCCCTTCTGTCTCTCTCCAGACAGAAGCTTTCTCTCAATAAATATATTCTACTGTTTGCCTCTGTTGTTCCTAAAATTCATTCTTCGATTTTAGAGAACACGAACTCGGACATAGTAGGTCGGGAGTTTCATTCTCCTATATCAATAAGAATCAACTTGAGCAAACAGGAAACTGCATTGGTCAGAGTAATTAACACCAGGTACTGCAAGAATGCTAAGTCACAGTGGCTAAATTTGAAATCAGGTAAGGACTAGACACATCTGGACATAAACTGCTTAAGCAAAAAGGTTCTTAACTGTCTGGAAAAGTCTCCAGTTCAGGATTCTTATGGTTTGGAACCCAGAGAAGCCAGTACATGCATGCACTGACATTACAAACTTAAATTTTTCAATGTTTAACAGATTTCCCTGGAAAAACAGGCAGTGTGAGAAGGTGTCTTAGCTACTTTGTCGTTACTAAAACAAAATACCTGACACTTTATAGATGTTTCAGTCCATAACTATCTGGCTCCATGGCAGGTTGGCATCAAAGAGCAGAAGCAGTTCACAGTGGGCAGAAGGAAGTACAACCCACAAGCAAGGGGCCTAAACAGTGTCTTTCTGTCTTTGCTTTTATCTTATCCAGATGACTTAGAGTGGGTAACACTCACATTCTTAATCCTAGTGCCCTTGAGTCTAACATTGCACCATGAATTGATTCTGTCACATGCTCTAGGTCCAGCCACCTCGGTAAAAGCCCCACCTATGACCACACAGGCTTTGGGGAAACATCTAGACACAAGCCATAACAAGAGGCCTACTGTCCAATCAACAAACTACTTCTGCTCTCTGCCTTCCTATGAATCCCCCACTACCGACTGATCAAGGAGGCAGAAGAACCTGTAGCTCCAGGTTCCTTGCCAGTCAGTTGAGCAATAAGAATTTTAATCTTTCCAAACAACTGGTGCTATAAGTGACCTCTAAACACAATAGGCAGCCAGCTCTTGCTCTCAAAAAAAAAAAAAAAAAAAAAAAACTAAATAGAGGTTTGATTATTGTTTATTTCAAATCTTAATGCAGTGGAGTATTTTGCCAAACAATAACCCATTAGGTAGTTTTGCTCCAAGATGCCTTTGAAGAAAAGGACAGGAAAAGCATGTTGATTCTTAACTGCTTGATCCATGAGCTATTCATGCCACATCTTCTCACAGTCATTAACCATAACCCGTTGCACAGCTGCCTTGGAACTACGGAAAGAGAGACATGTAGGAAAACACCTGGGAAATGCAGGAGAACTCGTGGCATACTGGATGGGCGCTAACCCTCTGTGACTTGGAGAATTCATGGTAAGGCAAAGGCAGGGGTGTCAGACAAGAAAAATCCAGGGCACCCTGGAGAATGTGACTATTCTCATCAGAAACTATTACGAGTACGAATGAGTACCAACAGTTTTTCTTTCTTTTTATGTTTTTATTGTCAAGAAATTCCACTTATTGACTATGAAAAGAGAAAAAAAAAACCTTGATTGACAACAGCAAGATTGCCAGTGAAGAGAAAAAGTTGATCCCCCAAAGAAATAAGAATTACGAATTTAAAAAAAGAATTATGAAGTGGATGACAATTATTAGCTTAATAGAGAGAAAGGGGAAAATATTTAAAACAGACACACTAAAAAAATGACACAGCAAGCTTCCAGCAATTTTGGCAGTTCTAGAATATTAAGTCCCAGGAACAAAAAGAGATGAGTGTGGAGATAGACGTTGGGTGATGGCAGATCACAGAAAGCATAGTCTGATCATTTAACTATACCAAAATGTGCAAAGTGAGGTACGTGTCCATCGATTGTCCTCTGCACTCATACAGTCATTTTATTCTTCCCCAAATCTAGCATTAAGGAAAAATTACAGGAGACTGACATTTCTGCCACCTCCTTGCTCACACACATAAACACATGCTTACACATGGAGCAACACATTTGCAAACATCCATTAGCAAACCCCACATATACATGCACAAATGCTTGCTCAGAAATGTGGAAGCAACACAGACATAAGGATTCCAACTTAATCTCTAGATTCAAAACCAGATGAGACTGACTATGGAGAGTTGTTATGAATATTTAAATGGAGATGATCAAATACAAAATTAAATGACTCTGGATTTAATGATGTGAAAAGACCCCAAATTAGATACTTTTTTCTTTTTTTTTTTTAGTGCTGGGGGATCAAACTCCTGACCTTACCCTTGCTCGGCAGGCATTTATGCTGCTGAGCTAAATCTCGGGCCCCTATGTTTGTATTTGTATTCTTTTACTGCTACCGCTGATGATTCCTGAAATTGACCTAGTCTCAATTTTCTCATTATTATCACTATGGGGATACTATTATGTTTTGTTTTTATTGTGAGTTCCAAATGAGATTATGTGAAAGTGACTTGAAATAAAAGTGTACTCTATAAAAGTTCACATATCAAATGGAAGCCCTCACCCATTTGTGCTGAGCTGTAAAAAAAAATTGTTCCTATTCTCTAATAGATACAGCTCTTAAGGGTCAGGATGCGAAAACAAAGGTGCTGCAGCCCCTCTGGCTAAGAAGACAGAGCTCCCACCCTTGCTCCTGGGCTGCATGGAGTTACTACCTAGTACAGATTTTATAAGGTACCAGCAATTCACATTGTCTCTCAGTCTGATCAGCAATGTTTCACTGAAACTGGAACAAATCAATCTGCAAGCACTTAGTTTTTGAAATGAAATTTCAAAGTGCAATAATGGTTCTCACTAATGGCAAAAGCATAGTTAATTCAAACTAGTTTCAACCAGGTATCATATACCAGAAAGGATAAAAATAAATCAGCCTGTTTAGCTCAAGGAAAATAATGCAAAGTATCAATTAAAATAACCATCATAAACTGAAGGACCAATTTCTATGCTGAGAGAAGAATAAAATAAATTAAAAACACATATTTGCATTCCTAAAAATATTCCAGGTAGATACAAGGAGAAAAATTGAAAAAAACCCCTGTTAATCAGAATAAAGTACTAAGGAGAAAAAGATATAAATGGAAAAATATTGTGAACTAGAATAAAGAAGGCTATGTACTCATTTTAATGGTGTAAATTATACTTCTGTTGTTTTGATCTGAGAGTCCTAATAATCAAATATATGACTTATATAGATACCTTACCTCTTCTCAAAACCTGTCCTTCATTGCACACTTCTAAGTTTTTTATTAGTTCCACATCTTTCTTCTTGAAAATGAGAACCAGACCACAGACATCTCCACTTCCTGTCTGCCCTCGCTCTGGCCGCCTGTGACTGACCTGTCTGTGTGGCCCGTATCCACTCGTGCAGCTCACCTTCACTCAGCACGCACGTCCTCCTCTCTGAGTTCTGTCCCGTTCTGGGCCCTTTGCTTTCTATGGTTCCACAGTTCAGTCTCCACTTTCTAGAGCGTTGCTCTTCTAATCCAGAGTTGTGGTCACATTCTCTCCTGTGAAAGGAGCATTTCTTGGATTTACCAAAGAAAACAATGCCTTATCTTGTGCAAATTTTATGGCCATTGCAAAGCTTCTTCTAAAATATCTTTCTAAGGTTATATCTGAATTCAATACTTTTTGCTTTACTCTGTGTAATTCAACTAAACTGACCTATGGATTTATTCTAAGTATTTGTTTTAGACACCCAATTCCGGGAAGATGGAATAACAGGAATTTTTATTGTCCTGTTAATAAAGGCTAAGACATTACCTACAGTATGTGAAAACAAGCCAAGATGTTAGAGGCAATAGATGTTAGGGAAAAAAGAAAGAAACTTTTAGGGAAAAAAATCAGGT
>PVJX010032127.1:0-20644 GCA_004027295.1 Dolichotis patagonum | reverse complement strand
TAAGACTTCAAAAGCAAGTAATAATCAAGCCAGAGTGGGTATCTTAGTGAATCTTGTCATCTTCAGTGTAGTTGCCTATACTCTTAGACTTGATGCTATCCATCACAACAGATTTAAATAAAATCAGTCAATACAAAGTAGCAGTCTAACAAACCAGATTCAAATAAGATCAGCCATAATAAGACAGTATAAGTTATAAAGGCCTTCAGATTAAGTTGATAGGAAAATTAGGGGTGATTACCATAATATGTCCCCTTATTTTGGGGATAGCTGACCATGTCCTCAAGTCTAGCGTAAGTAGACAAACTGGAACAGCACATATTCCATCCAAGCAGAGTGGTGAGAATAATGTAAATTTTAAATCTTGTTACCCCATTAACAATATCCTCTGCCTCCCTTTTTTAGACAATTCCTCCCCTTTCACTCCCATGGGGTGCACTGCTTGTTTTGGGTCCCACTGCCTCCCTATATAGAGCATCTCAATGGACCCTATCTCCTGATCTACTCTGCCTGTGTTTCGCTCTGTTAGTATTTCAAGGGCCTCTATACTAGAGATTATAGCCAATCTTCTCTGCCTCATTTCTGCTATTCTATTTTTATGCCATTGATAGTCTATTTTTCTCTTCCACTTCACTGTCTGCCTTGTTCACTGAGACCTCTCTGCCACTGTTCCTGAAAGGCTCGTATTCTTGTTCTCTCTCCCTAGAATGTCCTTCAGTATTTTTGTAGGCTTGGACTGGTGGTCACAAATTCTCCTAGTTCCTCTTTGTCATGGAAGCATCTTTTTTCTCTCCATTAATTTTAATAGAGAGTTTTGCAGGATACACCAATCTGGGCTGGAGATTGTTCTCCTTCAGCGCTTGAATTACATTACTCCAAGCTCTTCTTTACCTGATGGTCTGTGTGGAGAAGTCTGCTGTGATTTTGATGGGTTTTCCTTTATAGGTGATCTGTTTATTTTCTCTGATGGCTTTTAATATTCTGTTCTTATATTGAATTTCTGGGATCTTGATTATTATGTGTCTGGGTGTAGCTCTGTTTGGTTTGTAGGTGGCTGGAATTCTGTATGCTTCATACTTCTGCATATCATTTCTTTTTTCTATGCTTGGGAAATTTTCCTTAATAATTTCTGTGAATAGCCTTTGTAATTCCTCTGTTTTGATTCATGCTTCTTCATTCACATACTTTATTCTTAAGTTATAGATCCTCTTGTCATCTTCCAGTCTTTGTATCTTTACTGCCTGCTCCCTTGTTATTTTTAAGAGATCTTCCCTTTCATGACCCCACATTGCAAGCCTGTGTTCAATTTTTGATAGTCTATCTTTGGTTTCTTTCAAGCCGTTTTGCCAGCTTTCTATCAAGTCTTTAGTTTCCTGATAATCTCTTTGAATCTGTTTCATGAATTCTAGGGTTTTCCTGAATTCTTCATTAAATTTTTCTCTCCATTTTTGTTCCTCCATTGTTCTGTCTGTGTCTTCTTGAGAGGTGCCCAGCCTTTCTTTTATTAATCTACTTATCTCTTGTTTAATTTGAATTAATATTTCAGTTTTGGTCCCGATTACAAGGTCCTGAAGATATCTCTTTATGTCTGCTAACGCTGTGTTTGATGTTGCATTTTTGCTGCTCTCAGTCTCTTTTGTATTTACCTCTCCTGGATCAATGTTCTCAGGGTTGGGGGCTGGGAGTTGTTTCTTATTTCTCCCTTTCGTCATGTTTTTGGTTCCTTCCATACAAGTGTACAGTGGAATTCCCAGACCCTTTTCTTGTTGGTTAAGGCTCCTCTAGAGGGCGCAGGCTAGGAGCTTTAGCCCTCTTCAATAGGTTATCAGAAATTAGAGTTCACCTATGGGCAGGCAGTGTGCGCTAGCTCTTCCCTTCTGGGCCAGTCAACCTTTGCAGGCCTTCACTGCATCAGTGTGCACTGATCTTAGAGAAGTAACTGGGTCCCCGCCAGCAGCGTGGCCTAATCCAAGCAGATTCCGCCAATCTGCTTGGCGAGGGGAGTAACCAGCTGAAGCCACTTCCTTATGGAGTTAGGGCTGTCCTGCCCAAATCCAACATGTCGTCCAGTCGGTTTCCCCTTTCCCGTGGGAGGGTCTTATTCCCATCACTCACCGCGTGTTGATGCCGGTCCCTGCGAACTGCAGGGCTCCCCGAACTCTGACTTCAGCTCGGCTGAGGTGGGAATTCACAGTGCCTCTGGGTGGGTCGAGTGCAGGGCCGGTCCGGGCGAGCTGCACACAGGGCTGTTCAGCTCCGCTCTCCAACAGCTCAAGCCAGTCGCTTTGGCGCAGATTGCTTGCTCAGGTCAGGCGGAATTCAGGCATCTCGAGGAGGGAGCCGTGCTCGCTGATCTTATCTTCACTAAAAGTAGTCCCAGGACCTCATATTCGAGTGGGTTTTCACACTTTAGTTCCTTTCTGGGTTGTGAGAGTCTATCCCTCTCTGTTTGGGTCTCTCCAGGGTGTTTTATTCTGGCATTTGAGCTATCTCTCTCAGAGAGGGTCTCTCTCCTGCTACCTACCAGTCTGCCATCTTGTCTCCTCTCTCTAATATTAATTCTTATTAGGCGGTTGTGTCATCAAACCTCAGGCAATTTTGAAAGAAATTAAATCTCCTCATATTGAGATTCTACAAACTTCAAACCCACATCCATCAATTTTATGTAAGTATTTTACATTTCTGCAATTGCCATGAGAAATCCCTGCTAAGTACAACAGACCTATGAATGCTTTCAGTTCAGCTAATGAGTTGTTATAATAAATATATATTTGAGTATGGCTATTGCTTCATTCAGAATGTTTTATTTGTATTTCAACATTTGTGTATTTCACAACATCTTGTAGCATTTCATCTGTTACAGACAATTTCCAACATTGTATAGCAGTACTGGCATTCTATCCAAAAGGCTTCACCCCTGCCAAGATCCTCACTATATTTTCAGACTAGTTCTAACATTGGATCTTTCCATTTCATTGCATGACTTTTTTGTATCATTTCTACTTGTTAAATACATACTCACATTGCTGGGGGTATTTTTCATCCTCTGAATCAAGCATTCCCTGTGTCTGTATCAGTAATTCTTGCTCCATTTTACTGTCACAAAAAACTTTGACTTGTTTGGCCAACATCAAAGTCATTATCATCTTCAACTTCCATACATCAGATGATTCACTTTCAACCTCCTCCAAAATGTGCAAATCATGTGTCATCATACTGAACTGGGCTACTTCTACTGGAAATATCAAAATAAAACTTTTTAAAAAGTAGATTCTAAATGTAAAGAAATTCATCAATCAGCATTCCATGGGTAAAACTCACCTGTTGCTGCTTTAGATGTCCTGTGCACACTGTGCCTTTTGTCTGCCAAATGGGTGAATGCATAGATGGCTTTTTGCTTTCCCCAGGTACAGCTACTGTGAGCCACACCCACATTCCATTTATGGGAAAATACATGTTTACAGATCAGAAGAGTTATGTGGGTATATTTTACCACATGATGCTTAGTTAAACATATTCAAAACCTGTCAGATGGAGCGTCATGTGGCTAAAAATCCCAGTTTGACATTTTTGCACATACTTTGTCATTTGTCATACCAAGTGGGTAAACACCAGGATTGCTTCCTATATCCACCAGCTGCAGCTACTGAAACAGACTTCCAGCTACTATTATGGCAAAGTACAAATTCACAGTAAAAAAAAAAAATGAGGAGAGTTGTTATAACCCATTGTTATATCCCATGGTTTTATTTTGGCTCACAGTTTGAGAATGTTCAATACAAAGTTAGATAGCCCCACAGTAGAAACATTGTGGCAGAAGAGCATGGTGGAGAAAAGTTGGTCATCTTAAGGCAACCAGGGCAAAAAAGTGTCAGTGAGAGAGAGAAAGGGATTAAGGATAGGATATATCCTTCAAAGGCATGCCTCAAGTGATCTATTTCTTCCAAAAGAGTTGTTGTAGTCATGTTTTGAAGGGAATAGATTTAATATAGAACACATAATTTATAGGATTATTTTATAATATACACCCAAAAAGTCAAATGCAGAGGAATGCAACAGATCCTTCCGCACACTAGAGACCCAAAGAATCCAGCCAAGGGCCTGAATCCCACATTAATGTCCTCCACGAGTCCAGCCAGAAGCCTAGAGCCCACAGAAATATCTATGCACGTCCATAGTAAGAGTCTGCACTGGGAAAGCCCAAAGACCAGTGGTGAAAGCTAGAAAGCCTGCACTGGCAGAGTTAAGGATCTGTGCCACAAGGCTGAGATATCTGCACTGGAGCCAGGAAATGATGTTCAAGATGAAGACGAGGACTGAAGCTCTCATGAAAGACACCAAAACTCCTTTGAAGAAAAACCACTGAAAAGCAGATTTTTCAGGAAAATCAACACCATGCAACCTTCCTTTTATGCTGTTGGCAACAATCCTTAAGTGGGTCTTCCATGCCCAGAATCACCCTGACTCAGTTCAACTGGGTGTTCCCATTTTTAGTTTAACCATTAGTTAATTCACCACATGGGCCTTACCTTCTAATAACCTATTCAGGCTATTCATCAATAGTTTTATCCATTAATGGTTTGCATCCTCATAACAGTCACCTTCTGGTAGCTCTACTTACGAGCATGAGACTTTGGGGGGGATATTTTATATATAAATGAGATCAACCTGCTTAACTATTGCAGTCTCTCAATGGAATAAAAACTTGAGGAAGACCAGGACCTTATCTATCTGGTTTTCTTTTCTATATCTAGTGCCTAACTTAAATATTATTCATGCATGAAAGCAAAGAATGACTGTGGAATCACAGTTTGTCTGAGTCATCATGAGAGACTTGGAGTTTGAGTAGATTTGTGAAATTCTCCAAAGGAGGGCAAGCAATACAGTGAAGACAGGTAGGATACTGGAGTCTTGGTAACCATGGAGGCCCTGCCCCTCCAAGGACACTCCAGGCCTTGAGCAGTAAGGGAATATTAGAACTTCATTTCCTTCCTTCCTTTCTCTCATTCTTCCTCCCTTTCCTTCCTCCTCTCTTCCTTCTCTCCTCCCCCTTGCCTTTTCTCCTCTTCTCTTTCCTCTCCTCCATCTTCCTTCCTTATTTATTTGGGTTTTTCTATTTTTAATAGTAAATTATTTATTGATCAGCACATGGTTTCAACTCAAATAATCACTTGAATAGAGACAATAGGTAAGGAGAATAAATGCTTGTAAATCATCAGAAAACTGATGCCCTTTTGGGCTACCATACAGAAATCCAAAATCACTGAGAGACCAAATCTTAAAGAAGGTTCATCCATTTATTAATTCATGTGAAATAAGTCAGTAGTACCAGGAATCTAGTATTCTGTATATTTTCAGCTTCTCGTCAAACATGACCCATTGCCACTTTTGAACACTATAAAAAATTTTGCCTAAGTTTTTCTGCAAAACAACATCAGAACTTTGAATGATTCCTTTGATGGTCCAGAACCTATTACTAACACCATCAGTGTATTTAGAAACACGGTACTATACAACCGTACTCAATAGTGTCTCCAGCAAGTTGAACTGCTTTTCCCAGAATACCACAAAGCATAGTTATTCAGACTCTTTCACCATTGGCCATAGGTCTGTTCAACAACCATTCAATTTTTACAGTAGTTGTAGGGCTTCCAAAAAAATTTTTTAAAGCATATCTCAAAGCATATGTAGGTAATCCAAGGCTTCAGGACCCCTGTGCCCTGCATAAACCCTCCTGCATTTTTTTAATTCTTCTGAGGTAAATATTTACATTTTTCAAAAAAGTTGTCTAAGTGTTCAAATTCCCTGGCAAAAACAGTGATTAAATGCTGTGGCTTACAGAATTTTTAGTTATATTCCTATTGTTGTAGTTATATTCTCATATTTTTTCATCAGTTTTCTTTCTCTTTCTTTCTTTCTTTCTTTCTTTCTTTGGTACTAGGGATCAAACTCACAACCTCACACTTGCAAGGCAGGCACTGATGCTGCGGAGCTAAATCCCCGACCCTTCATCAGTTTTCTTGAGGATATACTGCATATGTTTGTCTTCTCAAAGAATAGGTTTGAGTTTCTAAATAATAGTATGGTTTTGGTTTTTTTGTTTTTTCTATTGATTTCTGTTCTGTTGTTACCAACTTATATTTTCTCTCTGGGTTTACTGTTTCATTTTATAGTGTTTTAAATCATGAAATCACTTAACCCTAAAAATAATTTTGTTGTTTGTAAATAAATGTTAAAGACAAATTTCTTCAAGTACTTTAACGATGTCCTCTGAACTTTGAATGATTCCTTTAAACTGCACTGTTTTGTTATTCAGTTTAAATATTTTACCATTTTCCTTGTGGTTGTTCTAACCCAATTTATTAGGGAGGGTTTGAAATTTTTTTAACTATCATTCTGTTATTATTTCTGTATTTGCTTACATTATAGCTAAAGAACATAGTGCACATGATATTAATTCTTTGAAATTTGTTGACTGACTGCTATATAAGACTTTTTATCAATGTTCTGTCAGTGCTTTAAGAGTGTATGTTTTATATATTAATCAAAAAGTTGTGTATGAAAAACTAAATTTAGCAACTTAAATATTGTTTTTATTAACTTTTATTTTTGCCTATCTCATCTATCTGGGTTTTTTTTTTCAAGTTTTCTTAAACTTACCCATGACTATGAGTACTGTTTATTTCTATTTGTAGCTCTGTTGGTTTTACTTTTTACAGCTTAGATCTGTATTGTCAACTTTATATACAAGTTCATAATTATTATGCTTCCTTTGTGACTATTCTTTTTTCATTATGTAACTGCTTCAGTTCTGTTAATCCATTTGTTTTCTTTTTTTTCATCTTTCCATTTCTGTTATAGTTTCTGTTTTCTAGTAGGATTCTAGTGTACTGCATTTTGTGACTTTCTTTAAAGGAGGTCTATGAACAGTACATAGCTTGATTTTATAAAATCTTTTCATGTGTTATTAGACAAGCTTAATATTTATATTTAGATTATCAAAACAGTATTATTTTTGTCACATTGTCTTTTACATTTACCATTTTTTTCATTTGCTTTCCTGTCACTTCTTTTCTTGTGTTGCTCCCATAGTTATTTTTGTAAATCTAAAGGTACTTCTTCGAGTCACAAAATCAAAGCATAAGAAGTGGACATCAAACAATGAGCAACTACTTCTAAGATAACAATATGTAATTTATAAACTAGTGATTTCTTACTGGATTTTTTTTGAAATTCTATATTATTTCTATCCTTTTTTCCCTTTTGCTTTTTTTCTCTAAATAAAAATAATCTAAAGGTATTGGCATATACTTCTTCATAGTGATATTATAACTCCATATATACTAAATTCCTTCCTCTCATTTAAAGGCATTAATTAATATACAAATGTATTTACCTGTCAGGCATCATATTTCCTCACTCTAGATTTTGGGATGGTTTTTGGAGCAAAACTTTGTAAAAAGCTCTTTATTTAAGAGTTGAGAGTCAGAGAACTAGTTCAGGACATCTAAATGGTGTCTGTTTTTTAAACTAAATCTTGAATAACAGTTCAGCTGGACCTAAAGTGATATGTTTGCCAACAAAACTCCCAAGAACTATGCAAACGAGACCTTCATGAAATGCAATCTAGAGAGCGGTTCACAGTGTCCACCACCCACAACTCTGCTTCCTGAGATAATCTGAGGAGCATCACAGATTGAGTCATCAGACAGCTCAGCCCAGATTGTAATTACTCCACTCTTTCATCCACTCTTCGTTCCCCAAATAGACCAATTTTATAAATTATGAAGTTCTTACAGGTTGTAATAGATCTTTTTTTTGTTTGTCTTTACAGCTGGGGAGATCTTCATTCCCATATATGCACAATAAAGCTGGCACAAATTGCATAAAATACATGGAGCAAATGCTGTTAGATCTTAGTTGATTTTTTAGAATTCATTCTGAAATGATCTGAATTTTCATCAGTTCAATCCATGTATATATACATTTGATATGTACTATATTCAAACTTGTTTATGCTATCTTATATTATGCTATCTTTATGTTTTCTATTTACTATACTTTATTTCTGATTTTCTCTTTTCCATTGAGTAGGTAAAATTTTATTGTTCTGATTTTAAAGTTATATATTCCATTTTTATTCTTATGAGTAATCATTCTTTTATTTTTTGCAATCTTCTTACTAATATGAATGCTCTATTTTTCCTTAAATACTGACAAGTACTTTAACACAACTTTTTCTTTTGATCTCCTAGCCCACTCTTGTGCTGAACAGTGGTAATGGCACGTGTCATTTAGACTTTTAGACTATTATTAAGAGTTGTTCAACTTCTTTAAAAGTTTAGTTTTGCTGGTAAAAGTAGACTTTACTAAATTGTTCAGTGACTCCAATTATTCAAATATCTATGTTAAATGAATGTGGAAGAATTATGCTTTATATGTTTGAATTTGAATTTAATAGTGACTAATTTACTTGCAAGTTTATAAGAAAAAAACTCAGAATCTGAGGTACGAAATTAGAAATAGTCTATGAAAAATGTTGAGTAGGCAGATTAAATAGGCCCATCACATTCCAGGTAAATTAATTAAGTTAAACCAACAGAATGAGTAAATCTCTTTAACAGAGAAAATACTGAAAAATTTCTGTATCCTTACTGACAGGAAATTTAATTTCCTACAAAATAACAAAATCTAGTCTGGCCTCAAATTTTTCTTGTGTAACACTCATGACAAAAGACAAACAAGATATGAAAGGAAAATTTGAGACTCAGAATTGTACTAATCTGATAAATTGCTGATACTTTACTTACGTAACTAATCTATTATCTCAGAAAAGTAAGGACTTAGAATATGTACTATTCTGGAAAGAAACTAATCAAAATTCAGAATGGGATACAAAACCAGTTGGTTGAAAATGTAAAAAGTCAGGCTGGGGATATAACTTAGCAGCACAGCACCTGTCTGGCGAACATGAGGCACTGAGTTCAATGCCCGGTAGCAAAAACAAAGAAAATATAAAAAGTCACTTAAAGACAATGTAAATAATTGTTGCAAATAGTGCTAAAGTCAAATACACAGAATTAGAATAATTCAGAATGTATATGAAAAGTGTAACTTAGGAGATATGACTTGGACTCCAGATTATAGCAACAAATTGGTTAATTGGATATAGAAGGCAAAGAGAAATCTATGAACATGGAACTGACTCCTCCCTCCTGAGGTGAAACTTAGGGCAAGTCTCATAACTTTTCTTAGGATGGGGACTTGCCTTAAGTTTCATCTCAGGAAGAAAGAGAGTCATTTATGAATTACACTCTGTGTGTTATTCTTGTTCAGTGTGTAACATAATGGTCTCCCAGTTATACCCCTTCTTTTGTTTCCTACTATAAACCTAACATCAAGCAGTGCACAGTGGATCACAAATACTAGGCAAATACTTTGACAAATGAATGCACAGATAACTAAGGAAGTAAAGGATGCAATAAAAATGCACTTCACCAAAATGATGAAGATTAAAATTAAAGAATGAGCCAAGATGTTTTAGCCCTGTAAGAATTAAAATAAAGGAAGAAGAACAATAAATTTTGTAAAATTTAAATTGAAAAGAAAGAAAATAGAAAATATCCACAATAAAGGCATATAGTTTACCCTTAGTCACTAAATAAAATTGTTTAAAAATATATAAAGTAATAATTATTAAAAATAAAAGCAGAAGCTAAAGTTTATTTTGAAACTTATCTAGACATTTTTAGATTTGACAGATCACATATGCAAAAAATGAACAAGGATATAAGGAATTTTAAAGATCAAGAGAAAGGATTCCTATGAGATATTCAGAGCTCTTGTGTCTTTGGTATGTATATAAAAATCAATCAATTTTATATTGGCCCACTAGTTTGGCCCAGCAAATGATCATTATAAACTTCATTTTCTAAGGTAGAGACTGGGAAACTGAAAGCCAACCTAGCTGGAGGTTCTCTTGTAAGTGCAAGTGTTCATATGGTTTAGACTCGGCCAAAAGATACAATCCTAAGTCTGCTGATGCCTGGTCATCTTCCCTATTCTTCCTACCTAGGTCACACGAATGCCCAAGATGCAGTACACTCTCTGCATGTTGGCAGGACAAGTGAAGGGAAAGAACTTGGTTCCTTCAAGGCAGGCTGGGCTTTATCCTTTGGACTTGTTCTAGGCACAAATAAACCCTTTCCTCATTAAGCACCTCTGCTGGGTTTCCAGAAACTCACATCTACATGCAACATAAAATGACACAGCCATGAAGAAAAGGTCAGTAAACACGAATGCAAAATCTGAACATGACACATCCTCTAACCACAATCTGGCCAAACTAGATACACATAAAAGTTTTTAAATCAATTTATAAAATTATTCTTAATAACTATTGATAAATGTGAAATAAGAATGCAAATACTATTCAAACAAAAATAAAAGTATTAAATTAGTAAATTACAAATTATAACCTCCAAAATTATCTTTGTCTTCTGCTATATTTTTTCTTAATATTTATCACATTCATAATTTACATCTTTAATTCAATTTCCATACTAAGATATAAGCTCTATGAAGCCAGGAATTTTGCTTGTTTTGCTCTGTCTTTAGTAACACTGTTGATTGAATTAATAATTTCACTGGAAGACAAATATGTAAACCTAATTTTTATTACTAATTTTTAAAAGAACATACATAATCCAACTCAAGATGAAAGACATTAATGGCAAACAAATCTTAGTAAAGCAGAAAAAATTAATGAAGATAAACAGAAATTAATGAATTTTTAAAGAAACTTTCATAATAAATGAAAAACTTCATAGTAAAAATACAATAGATAAACATCTAGTAAATCTAATCAATGAAATTGGGAAATTTCCCACAAAAGGAGAAAAAGAAGCTATTATAAAAACTAGAAAAAAATGATAGTAGACTATTTACAATCCCATCCCCATAAATTTTAGTCTTAAATGGACAATTTTGTGTGAAAATATAAATTAAGATAATTTACTTATGAAACTCAACAAAATCTGAATAGATCAATAATCATCAATTACCAAGAAATACCAGGTTATTAATCATTGTTTTAAAAAATAAAAGGCTTTTAGAAAGATTTTTCAATCCATCTTTTTTTTTTTTTTTTGGTACCAGGCATCAAATTCATGACCTTGTGCTTACCAAGCAAGTGCTAGAACCACTGAGCTAAAAGTGGTAAATTTAAAGTTTTTAATAATTATTATTTTGTATATTTTTAAAGTTGAGAAATTCTGTACTGGTAAAGATGTATACCCAGCTGAAGTAACAAAATTGAATAAAGAAAACAATATAAGCATTTTCACATGTCACAAAACATTCTTTGGGACCTCCCCTTTAATTGGCTGTGTAATACTCTATCATGTAGCTGGATCAGGAAACTGGATTTAACAGTAAGGTGAAAGATCTCTCCACACATTTTCTCTAAATTAAAATTAAATAAATAAATAAAGTTCAAAAGGAGGCTGGAGGCATAGATCATTGCAAAAGTCCTATGTTCAATACTCAGTACCATAGAGAAAAATAATTATTTATTTTTTTATTTTAAATTGGGTAAAACAAACCATAGCAAAACAGAACAAAGCAGATCAGAATATAACAATGCAAGGGACACAGGGTTTCAAAACAAGACAACAGGAGATCAACAGTGGCTACCATAATGTCTTTTGTTTTCCACTAAATAGTTGTCGATATCTTCACACACAATGAAGTCATAAAAAACAAAATAGTATAAAACTGATCAAAACATAATAATGAAGACATTACAGACCTTCAAAACTAGACAATAGGAAAATCAACAATGGCTACTATAATGTCTCTTGTTCTCTTCAAAATAACTATACATGTCTTCATATATATTGAAATTAAACAATACAAAACAGACTAAACCCAATCTAAACAAAGAATAAGAGCATCACTGGCCTTCACAACATGATGATAGAAATAGAAAATCAGCAATGGCTACCATAATGTCTCTTTTTCTTCAAAGTAGCTGTTCATTTCATCACGCATAATATAATCGATTCTCATACACTGTTTAGGAGAAGTTCTATGCATGTATAAGCCTCTACATATATACCTATCCTTTCTTTATTAGAGGGAAAAACAAAACAAAACAGCTTACTAGAAAAATAAGAAACAAAAAAGACAAATAACAATACCAAAGAGCCCAAAACAATAATGATATAGGCTTTCAAAACACAGTGGTAGGAACAGAACTAAGGTTGATATTTTACATAGTGATCTTCAAGAGTTCCTCAGATCACTATACAATAATATGCACAATTGTTCTAATTCTATGAATATTAACTGCTTTGTTCTACAAACTTATAGAATTTGTGACACAATCATCTTAGCTATCCTAAGTGTGTTTATACAAGTTTTGATATTTTTTCTTTTCTCTTCCTTTTTCTTTTTCTTTGTTTTCCCTGAGATATTATTTCCCCTTTGAGAAGATTCTTACCCTTTTACTGTATTTATTGAGGATTTTGTATTTTATGTACTTATCATTTATTACACTAGAGAGACAATACAGTATTTACTCATGTGAGTTTGATTTATTTCACGTATGATTATGGTCTCAAGTTGCATCCACTTACTTATGACCTCAATGTGATCATTCTTTATAGCTGAGTAGTACTCCATTGTATAAAAATACCACATTTTTTTAATCCATTCTTCAGTTGATGGGCATTTAGGTTGTTTCCAAGAGCTGGTTATTACAAATCGTGCTGCTATAAACATGGGTGCACATATATCACTGTGATATGATGCTTTCAGTTCTTCTAGGAATATGCCTAGAAGTGGAATAGCTGGGTCAAATGGGACTTCCAAACCCAGCTTTTCGAGGAATCTCCAGACTGCCCTCCACAGTCGTTGCACCAGTCTACACTCCCACCAACAGTGCAGAAGAGTTCCTTTTTCCCCACAGCCTCTCCAGTGTTTGTTGTTGGTAGTTTTCTTTATCCTGGACTTTCTTTCTGGAGTGAGATGGAATCTCAGTGTGGTTTTAATTTGCATTTCTCTAATGATCAATGATGCTGAACATTTTTTCATGTATTTATTAGCCATTTGTATTTCTTTAGCTGAGAAGTATGTATTCATCTCAGACGCCCATTTTTAGATTGAGTCTTTGAATTTCAGGAGTCTGGTTTTTTTTTTTTTTTAATTCTTTATATGTTCTGGACAAAAGTCCTTTGTCTGAGGGACTATTGACCAAGATTTTTTTCCAATTTGTGTGTTTTCTTTCCACTTCTTTTCTCTGTTGGAGATTTCTTTTGACATGCAAAAATTTTTAATAAGACCCCAGTTATTGATTCTGGGAAGTATTTCCCATGCAGTTTGATTTTTGTTCATTAATTCTCTGTCTACGCCTATGTCTTCAAGATTTCTACCTACTTTGTCTTCCAGCACATTTAGTATTTCTGTTTTAATATTTAGATCTTTTATCCATTTTGACTATAGTTTAGTACATGGTGATAGACATGGGTCTAGTTTTAGTTTTTGGCATATGGAGAGTCAATTTTTCCAACACCATTTATTAAAGAAGCTATCTTTGTTCCAGTGAACATGTTTGGCCCCTTTATCAAAGATAAGGTGGTTGAGTGTGTTTGTATTTGTAGCTGTATTTTCTAATCTATTCCATTGATCTTCAGATCTGTTTTTCTTCCAGAATCACGCTGATTTTGTCACAATAGCTTTGTAGTATAACTTCAAATCAGGGGTTGTGATGCCTCTTGCCTTGCCTTTGTTGCCCAGAATTAGCTTTGCTATTCTAAGTTTCTTCTGGTTCCAGATGAATTTTAGAAATTATTTCTGTAGATCTGTTAGGTATGCTAATGGTATTTTGATTGGAATTGCATTGAATTTGTATCACAATTTTGGGAGAGTGACCATTTTCACAATGTTTGTTTTTCCTATCCATGAAGAAGGAATGTCTTTCTATTTTCTGACACCCTCTTCAATTTCTTTTTTCAGAGTATTGTAATCTTCACTGAATAGATATTTTACTTTCTTTGTTAGATTGATTCCTAAGTATTTCATTTTTTTTTTGGATGCTATTGTGAAGGGTGTGTCTTCTCATTTCTTTCTCAGTGAGTTTGCTGTTAGTGCATAGGAATGCTATTGATTTTTGAAAGTTGATTTTGTATTCAACTACAATACTGAATTTAGTTATACTTAGGAGTCTTTCAATGGAGTTTTGGGGGTCTTCTATGTAGAGTATCATGTCATCTGCAAATAATGATAATTTAACTTCTTTTCCTAAGCTTATTCCTTTTATTTCTCTCTCTCATCTAATTTCTCTGGGTAATATTTCCAGAACTATATTGAATAGCAGTGGTGATAATGGACATCCTTGTCTTGTGCCTCATTTTAGAGTAAAAGCTTTCAGTTTTTGATCATTCAATATGATGCTGGATGTTGGTTTGCCATAGTTGGCTTTTATCAGATTGAGGTAAAGACCTCTATTCCACTTTTATATAGGGTTCTTATCATAAATGAGTGTTAAACCTTATAAAAAGCTTTTTCTACATCTATTGAAATTATCATGTGATTCTTTTTTTTTTTTTTTTTTTTTGAAGGTAGTAGAAATACAACAGAACAAGACAGAACAAAGCCAATTGAGACAGTGCAGTGACTCTGGTACAGAACTTCACAGCAGGTTACCGGGATAACAGTAGTAGGTACCATAGTATATCTCCTTATTTTCACAATAGTTGTCTAGTCAATTAAGTATATCAAAATCAAACCAAAGGCAGAACATTATAAAATCAATTGAAAGAGAATATTAAATAGAGTAAAGCAATTAATCATAATGAAAACAAAACTGAAAACAACACTTGCTTTCAAAGAGAAGATAGAGGAGACCCTCCCACATTTGCTATGTTGCATACAGTCATCCTGCCAAGAGATGCTCAGACCTCTGTCCCCAGTTGCTAACGGGGGAAAAGGGGATTTGGGATGTTGGATTCCAAGCCCGCGCACCAGTAGGCTCAAGAGACACTACTGGGTCTCCTCCTGGCTCATTCCAGAGGAAGGCGCTTACCAAGAGGGTGGGCAAATTGCTTCTTTATGCCGGCTCCTGGGTTCCACCATGGCTGTGGCCGGATCTCAGGGCCCTTCTCTGGTTCTCCTATCATGTGATTCTTATCTTTGACTCTATTGATATAGTGAATTACATTTATTGATTTGTGTATGTTGAGCCATCCCTGCATTCCAAGGATGAATTCCACTTGATTGTGGTGTGTAATCTTCTTGATGACTTGCTGCATTCTGTTTGTCAGTATTTTATTGAGAATTTTTGCATCTATATTCATTAGGGAGCTTGGCATGTAGTTCTCTTTTTTGGTTGGGTCTCTCTGGTTTTGGTATTAGGGTAATGCTTCCAGGAATGAGTTAGGGAGAATTGTGTCCCTTTCAATTTCATTGAAGAATTTGAGGGATGTTGGCATTAAGTCTTCCTCGAATTTCTTGTAGCATTCAGCAGTGAATCCATCAGGACCTGGGCTTATCTTTGTTGGTAAGGTTTTAATTATATTTTCTATTTCATTAATTGAAATTGGGTTATTCAACAGTTTTACAACTTTTTTATTTTTATTTTATTTTATTTTATTTTATTTTATTTTATTTTATTTTATTTTATTTTAAAAGGGGGTAAAATTAAACACAACAAAACAGAACAGAATGGGACTTAAGAAAGCATAAATTTCAAAGCTAGACAACCAGAGATCTTCATTATCTGTCATACTGTCTCTTGTTTTCTTCCAAATGGTTGTCCTTATCTTGCATATGGGGAGCTCATACTAAATAACATAGCCAATCTTTTCACAAGATGTGTAGTTCACTGGCTTCCACTTTCTAAGCAGGGGGGAGAGAGAGGGGGGACACAGGGCGGGAGACAGGACAACCTGAGATGTCTGATTCTCAGCCACATGCCGGCAGCATCACAGCTGCCCCCCAGAGAGGGGAGGAGTTCCTTGTTCTCCTGGCACCCCGAGTCAGACGCACCAGGGTCTCTCTCCTTCGGGCCGCTGAAAGTCTGCCACACTCTCAGCCATCTCCCAGAGAGAGGAGGAGCTCCTTGTTCTCACGGCACCCTGAGTCAACCACAAGGTGCAGGTCTAGACATGCCAGGGTCTCTCTCCTTCAGGCCACCAAAAGTCTGCCACACTCTCAGCCAATCCCCCAGAGAGGGGAGGAGTTCCTTGTTCTTCCGGCACCCCGAGTCAACCACACGGTGCAGGTCCCGAGGCGCCAGGGTCTCTCCCCTGCATGCCCCCTGAAGTCTGCTATACTCACCTGCTATTTCTTTCTGATGAATTGACCATTCCATTTCCAAAGTTCTGAAATGGCCAACAGACCACAGAAAGAATTCTCTTTAGGCTCCTGTTTGAAACCAGCAGCTACAGCAATCTGCTGGCCTTGCTTCAGGGTCATTATCTTCACTTTCATCAAGGCAGTGCCAACTTTTGATGGAATTTTTGATTTCCTATATATCTCTTTGAATCTGCTTCATGCATTGTTTCTTTCTTATATTGTTTATTCAAAGTTTCTATCTTTTTGCAGTGCTCCTCAATTTTTTTAAAGCTATGCTTTCTTTATCTATGTTTAGCATTTCCTTTATTGCATTTAAATCTTCTTTTACCTGAGAGAGTATTTCTGATCTGAGTCCCTTTACAGCTTCTTAGAGATGTTTCTTTACTTCTTAGAGTTCAGAAGTTTCAGGTGTATGGTTTACATTTTCTTCTATGTCCATGTCTCCTAGGCTTGTTTGGGGTGGGCTGGAGGTTTAAGACTGCACTTTACTCTTTTGCTTTGTCATTTTCCTTTATTCCCCTGAGGAAGCTGAATGCAAGGTCTCAGTTGTTTCCTGGGTTGAGAATATCTTTCTGTACTGCAAGGAGTTTCCCCAGTTGAGTGGAGGTTGTTAGTCAGTCCTTACCAGGTCCCTAGTGGCATATGTAAGCTCCTCAAATGTGGGGCATATGCTGAATGGGCCTTGAGCACACCCCACGTGGTACTCTGAAGCTCCACAGCTGCTTGAGGTAGTTGGGCAAGAGTCTACCGGGTTCTGAGTGGCGTACCAAGGCTGAACAGCTAGATGGGGTACGCTATGCAGGCCTTCAGCTCATCCCTCATGACACACCAAAGCTCTGAAGCCGCTTGGGGTCACTGGGTGAGGCTCTATCAGGCTCAGAGTGACATGCCAAGGCTGCATGGCTGGATGGGTTTCACTGTGCAGGCTTTCAGCTCACAACACAGAATGCAGGTGGCTCCCTGGCCACTCAGGGTTGCTGGGTGGGGCCCAACCAGGCCCCAAGGGACCTACGTGAAGGTCCTCCAGTAACTGAGGACACTAGGTGGGACCTTACCGTGTTCCAAGCAACATGCCAAGGTTGCACAGCTGGATGGAGATGGATATCTGTGCAGGCTCTCAGCTCGAGTCATGGAGCACAGGCAGCTCCCCGGCCCAGTTATTTATAATTTTGACTGGCTTATATACTGGTATATGGAATCACCTGAACTTGTTATTAAGGACTTTGTTTGCTGGCTGTTATTTTTCATAATAATATGAAACGTAAGGTATCAGAATTTCTAATAAGACAAAGCAAACAGCACAGTGGTGCTTTCCCACTATGGTAGTCTGTCAGGCTACCGTAGCAAAATGCCACATCTGGGTGACAGAGTTACATTCTCACATTTCTGGGGATGGAACTTTGAGATCAAGGGAACAGTATAGTTGGGTTCTGTGAGGGTTCTCTTTCTGCTTTGTAGATGGCAACCTTTTCCACGATGAGAGACAGGGGTTTGGGGAGGAGGTCTGTTTCCTCTTCTTGTAAGAGTACTCTCCTGTCATAAGGGCCTTGCTCTTTTGACCTCTTTGCCTAATGTATCCCAGTAACATTGCATTGGGTGTTAGCGATCCATATAATAATTGTGGGGCAGGAATAACTTAGCCCATAGTATTTGTCTTAGTCTTTTCAGGCTGGTAAAACAACATTCTCTGACCTGGGTAGTTTATAAAGAACAAAAATATATTTCTTGTTGACGCACAAAGACAGAGCATGGCAAAGCTGGCTGGGAGAGTAAAGTGACCAGATTCCAGGACACATGAGCCAAATAATTCCCAAGGCCCTGTGCATGGAGTCCTCATGGCTCCGGCAATATGTGGACTAAAGGAAGAGGTGGGGTGTCACTGAAAGTATAATACCTTGGCTTTCCTCACAGCCTACCCTGTGTCTTCTGGTGTACTTTGTTTTTCTTTTACTCAGCCCCAAGTTCGCACTGCAGAACCAGTTTCTCCCTCACCCTTCACTTTTAATTTATCGAGTTTCAAATAAATGTGAAGCTTTCCACCATTTTTATTTGTTTCACTCAGTTCTTTGAGATGAAGCAATCTGGAAACTACCTGAGTGGAAACTCCAGCACCCTAAAATCTGGTAATGTCTACTTAATAAGCTACCACTAAAAGGAGACCATCTAATAACATTGCCAGTCTGGAGACTGGGAAGTCCAAGATTAGGGTGCCAAGAGAAATGATGTCTAGTACTTAGACAAAGCCTTCTCACTGTGTCCTCACACAGTGGAAGAGTCAGGCAGCTCTCTGAAGACTTTTATAAGGAAAGTAATCCCATTCACAAAATCTTTGCCCTCATAACTCCTGTGCTCCTGTGACTATTTTGGGTGATGTTTATTCTTTTCTGTTATAGCAAAGATGAAAGGATCTTGAAAAAAGGAAGAAATAAATAAACAAGGGAAGAAATCATGGATAAGCCAGGCATGGTGTGCATGCCTGTAATCCCAGAACTCCAGAGGCTGAAGCAGAAGAATTGTTGCAAGTCTGAGGCCAGGCTTGGCTACAAAGAGAGCTCAAGGCCAGCTCGAACTACATAGTCAGACCCTGTCTCAAAAAGTCAAAGAGAGAGAGAGAGAGAGAGAGAGAGAGAGAGAGAAATTATAGATAAAGTAAATTCCCTGATGGTCTAGAAAAAATTGAGAATACAGGTAGAACAAGAACTGCAACACTTTTATTAATTGGGAAGAAGAGAAAGAAAGAAAAAGAAAGAAAGAAAGAGAAAGAAAGAAAGAAAGAAAGAAAGAAAGAAAGAAAGAAAGAGAAAGAAAGAAAAAGAAAGAAAGAAAGAAAGAAAGAAAGAAAGAAAGAAAGAAAGAAAGAAAGAAAAGAGAAAAAGAAAATGCTTAATCTCCAAAGCAATTAATTCCATGCCAAATCTGGACAATCCAAGCCCCATTCAGAGACAATGTTCAGCACAAACCAACCCTCCCTCCCCTGATATTTGTGTAGCTTCTATAAAGTTTCATAGATTGGTGGATATTTTCAGAAAACTGACAACTTGTGGATCAAGTATAATTTTTTGTTCTGTTCTTCACTTCCCCCACTCTGATGAGAAAGCAATTTTAAAATGCCTAGGTCTATCCCTCTGATTTGAAGTCCTCTATTTTCTGTTGTCAAAACTCAGACAAACCTTATTATTTTATTAGGTCATTGGATATGATTTATATGTCTCCTAGGAGGACTGACTGCAGAAAGGGAAAGTGATAGGACTTACGGGCCGGAGTGGACTGAGCTCACCCATCAAGTTAGCCTGTCTGCCCTGCACTTGACAGTTATTAATGCTTCCGCTCCTGCAGTTCCTAGTGTTTGCCCTTCTGGAGAGCATGTTGCTGTGGTACTGTGACAGTGTTGTTGGCCACAGAGGCTTCCTTATTTTGGGTACAGTTTGCTGTCACAGTTCCCTGGCTGGCGCCTTCCAACGAATCATCTATGAACACAGAATAACCAGCATGAGCCACTTTCGGCCTCTGAAACAGCTAGCAGACCCTTGGCTCAAGCCACTTCCAAGTGCAGATTGTTTCTCAGGAGGAAAGCATTGCTACTAACTCCTCATCAACCTAACGATATGGGCTTTGCCTTTATCAGACTCCTTTGTGTTATAATCTCACATTGCTGGGGAACCCTGTATCGTAATAACTGTCTCCAGCCATAAGGTAATCAGATAAGGACTGTGAGAGATATCATTTTGTGGCCCTGAAGCAAGGCCAGCAGATCCCTGTAGCTGCTGGTTTCAAAAAGGAGCCTAAAGAGAATTCTTTCTGTGGCCTGTTGGCCATTTCAGAACTTTGGAAATGGAATGGTCAATTCATCAGAAAGAAATAGCAGGTGAGTATGGTGAACTTCGGGGGGCCTGCAGGGGAGAGACCCTGATGTCTCGGGACCTGCACCATGCAGTTGACTCAGGGTGCCAGGAGAACAAGGAGCTCCTCCCCTCTCTGGGGGGGCGGCCTGAAGGAGAGAGACCCTGGCACGTCGGGACTTGTACCGTGCGGTTGACTTGGGTGCCGGGAGAACAAGGAACTCTTCCCCTCTCTGGGGGGCGACTGTGATCCTGCCTGCGTGTGGGCTGAGAATCAGACATCTCATGTCGTCCTGTCCCCCATCTCGTGTCCCCCCCCCCCGCTCTCCCCCTGCTTAGCAAGTGGGAGCCAGTGAACTGCACATCTTGTGAAAAGATTGGCTATGTTATTTAGTATGAGCTCTCCATATGCAAAGATGAGGACAACCATTTGGAAGAAAACAAGAGAT
>PVJX010032126.1:0-20654 GCA_004027295.1 Dolichotis patagonum | reverse complement strand
TGTGATAGTTCAAACAAATTTTTTTCTTTTTTATCAAAAATGAGATATTATAATACCCATTGATCATTTTCTGTTATTCGGTTCAGAAAGCCCTGGAATTCTTTCACTATATGCATGGCTTTATATTATTGTGTTATGTTTGATATTATTGTAATTGAAACTATGCTCAACTATAGCAGAGTAAGAGATATGGTGTTAGCTACTGTTGATGTCCAGTTGACTTAATGTAAAGTACTGTGTTGCCTATGTTGTCCTCTTCTGATCTGCTCTGTATTGCCCCCTTTTGTTTTATTCTCTTTTAAATTAAAAAAAAGAAAGATCACATTGAGATATTTATAAATAAATGGACTCAACTTGAGACCATACTCATAAGCGAAATAAACCAAACTCACATGTGTAAAAACCGTAGAGTCTCCCTAGTATAAGATTTGGTAAGAGTATATAAGATTTTATAGTAATCATGATCCCCATTTCATTGCTTTGAAGCCTATCAATGTTTTCATTCATCAGTTGGGATGTTTTTAATCTGTTTTGTTTGACTTTATTATGCATGATGGTATGAACAGCAGTTTTGAAGAAAACAAAACATTATGGCAGCCATTGCTGATTTAATATCGTCTTCCTTAGAAGTCCTACCATGCTTCTACTCTGCTATTACCATCAGTTCTATCATGTTGTGTCTTATTGGGATTTTAATATGTGTGATAGTGTAAACAAATTTTTTTATTGAAAAGTCGATATTATAGTAGCCATTGATCATTCTCTGTTATTTGGTTCAAAATGCCCTGTCATTCTTTCATTCTTTCAAATGGTTTTTTGCTATTGTATTATATTTGGTATTATTGTTTTTGGAAAATATGCTCAACTATAGTAGAGAAAGAGATATTTCGATAGCTACTGTTAATGTTCAGTTGTCTTATTGTAAAGTGCTGTGTTGCTTATGTTGTTCTGTTCTGATCTGCTTTTGTTCTGCCCTCTTCTGTTTTATTCTCTTTAAAAGAAAAAAAGAGAAAAAATAAATACAATTCATGGAGAAATAAGTATATATGTGACAACGTATATCTAAAGAAATCCATGACCACTAAACCAGCATTACAAAAAATTCTCAAGGATATCCTACAAAAAGACAGGGAAGCCAACAATATCAATAAATTATAAAGAATGAATATACCTGGTTGGATGAGAAGCTAAGTAAAAAGGAGAAAAATGAGGAAATCAGCAACAAAAAAAATAATTTAATGATAGGAATAAGTTAATGATTCTCAGCAATAACTCTTAATGCAAATGGTCTCAACCTCCCAGTCAAAAGACACAGATTAGCAGAATGGGCCAAAAAGAAAACCAAGGCCATTCATGGATTGTGGAGGAAGAGAATGAAAGTCACTGAGTACCAAGTCTTCCTTGCAAATCAGCACCATGCATAGGCTGTCACCACCAGGAAGACAGCCAGACCCCAGCCTTTTCCCGTGAGTCAGTGCCATTCACAGACTATGGGAGAAGAGAACAAGAAGTCACCAAGAAGCAAGCCCTCACTGTGAAACAGTGCCATGCTCAGGTTACCACCACAGGGAGCAGCCAGATCCCAACCCTTCCAGATCAAATACTGAGAACAAGAGCAAGCCCTTCCCTCAGGTAACTGATCACCTGATCTGGAGAAACACAGGCTGAAATGATCACTATTGAGGTGAAATGCAATCTGATGCTTGTGGTGTGTGATGTTGCACTGACTTTGCAGGTCTAGGGCTAGTGGTCTGATCATCTGTTCAGAGTATGATGATACACAGTGTGGCATCTATAGGGCGTCTCCTTCTGATATCCATTGTTAATTCCCTACTATCTTGTTTTGAAGTCCTGTATCATTTTCATTGTTTGTTGGGTTAGGTTTTCTTCTGTTTTTTTGTGTTTGATCTTATTATAGCCAATAGCATAAGCAGCTATTTTAAAGATAGCAAGATACATTATGGTAGCCATTTTGGATTTACTATTGTCTTGTTTTGAAGTCCTTTATTGCATTCATTGCTTTGTTTTTTATTGGTTCTATTCTGTTCTGTTTTGTTAGATTTTTACTACCTCTAAAGGTATCTGCAACTATATTAAAAACAACAAGAGGCATTACGGAAACCATTGTTGATTTTGTATTGTTTTGAAATCCTGTGTCACTTGCACTGGTTTGTTTTGATTGTTTTGATTTGTTGCTTGGTCTCTTGAAAATAAAAAATTTTTAAAAATGTAAAAGAAAAGAAAACTCAAAATATGCAGCATACAAGGAACACATTTAATTCAAAAACATACTCACAGATTAAACATCAAAGGATGGAGAACAATATTTCACACAATGTAAACTCAGAGAAATAAAAAGTAGTTGCTACCTAATTTCAATATGTATTTTAAATGAAGACTATTGGAGAAACAAAAAAGGTCACTACATATTGGTTAAGGAAGCCAAGAATATAGATCTTTGACACAAGCACCTGCCTGGCAAGCACAAGATCCTAAATTTGATTCCTGGTACCAAAATAAATAAATATTAGTCAAAGGAACAATTAGCAGAAAAAGTTAACAATTATAAACATATTTTCACCAAATACCAGCACATCCAACTTTATAAAATAAACACTAAAGAATATGAAAAAATCACATAAACACAAACACAGTAATAATGGGGTATCTCAATACTCCATTGTCACAAATAGATGAATCAACTAGATGAAAGAACAACAAAGAAATATCAAAACTAAACCAAACCACTGATAAAATAGACAGTAGATATCTACAGAGTGTTCGACTCCAAAACAACAGAATATATATTCTTCTCAGTAGCAAGCTCTATTTCTCCAAAATAGAGCACATATTAACATGCTTAAGTAAATACAAAGAATTGAAATTATCCCACACATATTATCAGATCAGAGTGCAATGAAGCTAGAAATCAATATCAAAGGAAACCACATAAACTATTTGTCTTAGTTACTTTTTACTCATCGCTGAGACAAAATACCTGATGCCCAAAGTTGGGAAAGGAAAGGTTTATTTCTTACAGTTTTTGGAGGTTTCAGTCCATACTCAGTTGGCTCCACGGCAGGGTGGCACAGCGGGGCTGCAGTTCATGGTGGCTGCAAACAGCAAGGTGGAAACCGGCAAAAGAGAGAGACACACCTTCTTCCTTCCATTACACCACATCCTGGCTCCACCCCCTAGGAGGGTGTAGCACTGACACCATCAATCCAAGCACTAGACAATGAACCAGTCACAAATGTACAATGCAAATACATGAGGCCTGGGGTCCCCCAACATAAACCATGACACTATTCAAACACATGAAAATTAAACAATTACTTCCTGAATAACCAGTGAGTCATAGATGAAATTAAAGATTCTACAATCAAACAATAATGCCAGTACATACCAGGACCTATGGAATGCAATGAAACAGTGCCAGGAGGGAATGTCATACCAGTAAATCCCCATATCAGAAAAATAGAATGAGCTAAAAGAAATAACCAGTGATGCACTGGAAAGGTCCTAAAAAGCAAGAGCAACCCAACCCAAAGCTAATATGAGGAAGGAAATTATAAAGATCAAAGCAGAAATTAATGAAATTGGAGCTAAAAAATCATACAAGAATCAATGTCTTGAACAATAGGTTCTTTGAAGATTAAACAAAAATTTAAACATCCTTAGCTAGTCTTACCAAAATAAGGCTCAGAGAAGAGTTTTGCATACAAAGTGTAGATTCTTTGAGTTACCAAAACACTGATTGTAAACCCCAAATTGAAACCCTCCAAAATTATCAGCACGCCCCCCAGGTTTCCTTACATTGCTGATCCTCTCCTCTCAAAGTAAGAAAGCTCATCTCCCCTTGCTTCCACAAGCCTTCAAACCTTGACCTTCAGAGACAGAATAAGTATAAGCCCCACATCTCTGAGGGGCTTATACTTCAGACACCATTTCAGTTCTGTACATCAATTCGTATCACAAGAACAGGGCAAGGCTTGCTTCAGGTATGCCATAGGCATAGTTAAGCAGAATGAAAATCACTTTCCTTCTCCCCCAAAACTCTATGATTCGATAGGGCCTCCAAGGGGGAAGGATGAGGCTCAGGAACTGTGGAATCAGAAATGGAGCCTTTATTACCTAGCAAATTCAGCCCCCATTAAGCAAACCTATATTTAGGGCTGCACATTCTTCTGGGTAAACACCTGTTCTGCACCTGTTCGGCATAAAGAAAGAAATGAACTGTTGGTGTAAGTATGGCCAAAGGCACCAGCCCCAGGATATAATCACCAAAAATGTCTTCAGATAATGTCAACATCCCCTGGACAAAACTACCCCCAGACAGAGTCACCACTCCAGACTATTCCTACCCTGACACTGGCACAAAAATTTGGTCAGAAAATGCCATTGTGGGAAAATTGAACCGAGACTTTCTTATCCTAAACCCAAGACATCCAAGACTTTCCAAGTAATCCATAGCCCCATGAAGTTCCGTGATCACTTCTCTGGGGGTATTTAATGGGCCAAAGAAATTGACCATCTCATGCACTTCAAGGCAAAATGAGTCAAAAGAACCTGCCTGCCCACACACCTTGGCCTGAGGACCTACAGCTAGCCCAATTACAGAAGGCCACTGGTGTGGGGAAGCTGCTGGGCAGTTCTGAGATGAGTTAGACTTAGGCTGGAGGTACAGTCCAGATCTCCTTTGCAGACTTTGCCCTCTGAGTAGTTACATTTATGGTGTTGAGTAATGGCATGTCCTTCAGGAGCACCCTAAGGAGTAACCTCTTCATTACACCCACGGCACCTCCACACCTCTCACGGAGTAATTAAGGGTTCTTTCATACTGCCTAGAGGGCACAGCTCCTGGCCAAGCAACTGGAAGGTGTGTGTGGCTCTAGAAAAGAAGTCAGTGGCTCTTTGCTAACAGTAGGGAGGGAACAGAGGTTTGGAGATGAGCCAGTTTCCAAGTTCCTGTTTCTGAAATGATTGAGTCTGAATCCCTTAGCTGGGTCTCTAGGGTTCTGTGTCTCTCTAACCTGTCACTCATCTCACCCCATCACACCCAAACAGTGAACAACACCATCACACACCTGTTCATGTTTTGCCCAACATCGAAACACCCTGTCCACCTGTGGCTCTTCTGCTAGCAAATACCACACAGTTTAAGACTCCACTCCAAGTCCCTCTTAGTGCACCACAGGTAAAAGTGCCCCCTTCTTATACCTCTCAGAAGGCTGCTGCCAGTTGCCATAGCTTTCTTTGTCTGCCCATCTCCTCATCCATCTGTCCTGCACTACCACAGACCATGAGCCCCAGGAGGGCAGTAACCCTGCCACCCTGCTCCTGCCAACTGCAGTACAGGCACAGGCTGGGAACAGAGCAGACACTTGTGTTTGTGGAATATATGACATTGCTCCTTGTCCTCTCACTAGGTCTCCTGGCCTGTGCAGAAACATAAGATATCCCATGTCTGTGAGTGACTGTTCCTATCAAAGGGCTAATAGTATGCATATTCTAGCTCAGGTAACTGAGACATTATACAAGACTTAAACACCTTTGTGCAGAAAAGGTGCCAGATGTGTGTGGAGTGTGGGATCCTCTGGACTGACACTGTGGGACAGCAGGCTGTGATTTACTCTTTCTCACCCTGCTACAGGGATGAATGGCTGCTTCCTGGGGCAGATGAGGCTGGGAAAGATATTAATAGCCTTGGGGAGAAAAATTCAGGGATCTCCCCTGGAGTCTGGAGTGGGGATGAACTCAGCAACTGTTTATTGATAAATTTTGGGAGTTCCTGTGGGGGTGCATGGCAGATGATAACAGGGTAAGGATGGTGCTGTAAATGATTGGCTACAAGGAAAGGTGTGACCTGCCCTTGGGTAACTGACAAGATGGCAGGGCACATTGGAACTATTTTTGGTGAGAGATACAACCAGGTGACAGACAATGTGGAGATGGAACAGTTCATGCCATGGGGTTGTTTGGGTTCTTTTTGTTGTTTGTTTGTTTGTTTGTTTGTTTGTTTTGAGACAGGGTCTCACTGTGTATGTAGCCCAGGCTAACTTGAACTCACTATGTGGCCCAAGTTGGCCTCAAATTCACAAACCTCCTGCCTCTGGAATTGCATTTGTGCATCACTATTTCTGGTTGAGTCATTTTTTTTAATAACCTCTTTTACAAGGAATGATGAATGAGAAGTAGAAGACTTCCAGCGAGGATAATGTTTCTAGAAGACAAAGGAAACAAAGAAAAATGTGTCTCAATGATAACCCCAGGACCTGATGCCAGGGTGCAATTGACAGCATCATAACAAAAGTGGAGCCAGGACCCCCTTATACATCCCAATGACTCATACCTCCATGAGGTCAGCAACCCCCAACAGTGACCCACTCGTTGACTAAGTGTTAGCCAGCCTCCTCTAAGCGCTCCTTTCCACTAGACTTTCTCCTGGCCTGCTAAGTCCAGGTTTAGCAAAGAAACCTGGCTTTGATATCCAACAAAGTGCCTCATCCTCCACCCTTGATATCTAGTCTGTTTCTCTTACTAGTTCTCCATCCAGTCTCTCACCTTGCCCATGAGCCCATCTCCTCTTGTCCATGCTGTACTCAGAGTTCAATACCATCTCTTTCCGCTACTGCAATAGACTTCCATCTTCTTCTATATACTGTTTTCAACAAGTGTCAGAATAATTTCTCTTGTGCATCCTGTCTGTATATATCACAGACTGTGCCAGACACAGAATAGGGCCTCCTTATACCTATCCCCTAAAGTAATTCATAAATACTATGTAAGTATCTACAAATTTCATTTACAAGTGAAGCATTTTTTGGCTATGGGCAATAAAGGGAAGAGGAATAGATGCGGCAAACAGAATGGCACCAATGGGTCAATTTATAAGGAAATACCCCGTAGGGGAAAAAAGCCTTATGGTTTCTTCCACCTAATGAGTATTTTCTGCTTAGTAGCTCTGGATCTAGTCAGATCTTAGAGTGTTAAGGAGTACCTGTCTGATGTCCCAACCTCCAGATCAGAACAAAGGAAAAAACTTAGGTAAGTGGAGAATAAAATCCCACCCTAAATTGAAAACAAGGCCTATCTCTGTGTTTATATTATTACCACATAAAGGAAACAACACCCTTCTGAATCTCTCATCAGAGAACAGTGTCTTCAAGCATAAGCACCAAGAAATCCTGAATAAATGTGAAGAGCACCACTTTAAATATGACAAAACCCCTGAGGATGAAAACGGAAATCCCAAGAGGCCAAAAGAGGACATCAGCTGCTGCTGGGATGACCTGGTCAAGAGGGTGAGAGATGAAGCAGGGAGAGGTGACAGAAGGTGAGGAAGATCAGGCTTGATGCTCAAGTGGAGTCGAGCTGACACAGCAAGAAAATATGAACTAGAGATACTCTACATAGAAGACACAAAAGCTCCATTAAAAGACAACTAGAGATAATAAACAAATTCAGCAGCATAGCTGGATACAAAGTCAACATTCAGAAATCAATAGCATTCCTGTACACAAACAAAAAACTCCATGACAGAGAAATTATGGAAATATCACCTTTCATAATAACAACTTAAAAAATGAAATACTTATGAATCAACCTAACCAAGAATATAAAAGACCTATATGCTGAAAATTATACTATGCTAAAACAAAAAAAAGGAGAGTGAAGAGATATAAGAAAATGGAAGGATATTCCTTGCTTTTGGCTAAGAAGAACCAACACTGTGAAAATGGCCATACTCCCAAAACTGTTATACAGATGTAATGCAATGCCAATCAAAATACCATTAACATACCTTACAGATCTAGAGAAAACACTCCTAAAATTCATTTGGAAACAGAAGAAACCTAGAATAGCAAAGGCCATTCTGGGCAAGAAAGGCAAGGCAGGAGGCATCTCAATTCCTGACTTGAAACTGTACTACAAAGCCACAGTGATAAAATCAGCATGGTACTGCAAAGAAATAGACCTGAGGATCAATGGAACAGATTAGAAGATGCAAACACAACTACAAAGACACTCAGCCACCTGATATTTGACAAAGGGGCTAAACATGTTCACTGGAAAAAAGATGGCCTCTTTAATAAATGGTGTTGGAAAAATTGGCTTTCCACATGCCAAAACCTGAAACTAGATCCATATCTATCACCATACACTAAACTAAAGTCAAAATAGATCTAAGATCTAAATATTAAAACAGAAACACTAAATCTACTGGAAGCCAAGGTAGGTAAAAATCTTGGAGACATAGGGGTAGGGAGAGAATTCATGAACAAAATACAAACCACATGAGAAATAATTCAAAGAATCAACAACCATGATTTCATACTACTAAAAAGCTTTTGCACTTCAAAAGAAATCACCAACGAAGTGAAAAGAAAACCCACAGAAAGGGAAAGAATTCTAGCCAGCAGTCCCTCAGACAAAGGACTTATATCCAGAACGTATAAAGAACTGAAAAACATCAAGCTCCCCAAATTCAAAGACCCTCTCCAAAAATGGGCGTCATAGATAAACACACATTTCTCAGATGAAGATATACAAATGACAAATAAATACTTGAAGAAATGCTCACCATCACTGGTCATTTAAGAAATGCAAATTAAAACAATACTGAGATTTCATCTCACCTCAGAAAAAATGGCTGCCATCAAGAAATCAACTGATAACAAATGTTGGTGAGGCTGCAGGGGAAAAGGAACACTTGTCCACTGTTGGTGGGAGTGCAGACTGGTATAGCCACTATGGAAGTCAGTATGGAGATTCCTCAACAAACTAGGATTGGAACTTCCATTCCATCCAGCTATTTCCTTCCTGGGTATCCCCCCCAAAAAATTTGAAAAGATCATGTCAAAGTGATATATGTGCACCTATGTTTATAGCAGCACAATTTGTAATAGCTAAATCTTAGAAACAACCAAAATGCCCATCAACCACAGAGTGGATGAAAAAAATGTGGTGTTTTTATATAATGGAATATTACTTAGCTACAAAAAGGATGGTCTTGAGGCCTTTATAGGTAAATGGAGGCAACTTGAGGCTATCCTCATAAGTGAACTAAACAACACTCACATTAGTAAATATCACATTGTCTCTCTAGTGTAAAAAATAATAAAAACTGAATGAGTAATAAGATCAAAAATGTATAATAGATATTGTAAAAATGAATGGGAAGGAAAGTGCTCTAAAGGATATAACTGCATGTATCTTTAAGTGCGTAAGATAGGTGACCATATTGCTAAGTTTTTATTGGATCATTGAACAGAATAGTTTGCACTGTCAATGTTTGAATGTCTATCCACTTTTTATGCTTTGATTTTATAACTTGAACAACTATAGGTAAGATGACAATATATAATTTATCAACTAGTGATTTCTTAGTGTTAATTTTTTTGGAATTCTGTATTATTTCTACCTTTTTTCTATTTTTTTCTTTAAATAAAAAATGTGAACTAGAATAAAAACCTTTCCAACTCCCAATGGTGAATTTTTTTTAAAATTTTAGCTTAGACTTAAGGTAGAAAATAAATAAGCAGAGAGATACATAGATATTTCCCAGGGTATGTATAATTACAAACCTTCCTTCACATAGATTTTGGGCTCAAATTTATATAATCTAAGTTGATCTGGGAATCCCCAAGCTTTCAAAAGCAATATACAACTTGATTCTCAGCTAATGATGCCCCAGGAGACTTTGTAAAAGCAAACATTCTGGGTCAGATATATGACTAGAAGACCTAACATTATGAACATGTCTGTTCACTCCAAATGGATTCATAGATTCAACAGAGCACCAGTCAAAACCCCAGCAAATATTTTTTACAGAAATCAATAAGCTGATACTATAATGTGTATTTGAATGTAAAAGACCAAAAAAAATAACCAAAGGAGAACATTTAAAATGGCGAAGCAAAGACTACCTGAAAATGTAGCCTGAAGACCTGGAATTCAGACACTTGCTGTCATGGTTTATGTCGGTGGCCCCCAGGCCTCATGTATTTGCATTGTACATTTGTGACTGCTTCATTGTCTAGTGCTTGGATTGGTGGTGTCAGTGCTACACCGGCCTAGGGGTGGAGCCAGGATGTGATGTAATGGCAGGAAGAAGGCATGTCATTCTTTTTGCCAGTTCCCACTTGCTGTTTGCAACTGCCATGAACTGTGGCCCTCCCGTGCCACCCTGCCTTGGAGCCAACTGAGTATGGACTGAAACCTCCAAAAACTGTAAGAAATAAACCTTTCCTTTCCCAACTTTGGGCATCAGGTATTTTGTCTCAGCAATGAATAAAAAGTAACTAAGACACTTGCAAAAACAACTTAGTGAAGAAAAAGAAAAAAAATAAATCTCCAGAAACAAGAAAGAGAAGAAAGAGTGAACAAGAAAGTGAGAAACTACAGAGAACCTGGAAAAACTGAACATAATGAAGAGAAAGAATGAAGTATCTTAGAAAACTGAGTCTACCTCCCAGGGAAGGAGACTAGTTTCCACTAACTCAAAGTAAGCCCAAGAGGGTTGGGGGATCCAGGGAGAACAATGAACCAGGCTGGTGGTGCTAGCCCCATGAAAAACCCCCAGTTATTGTAAACTTCAAAAACAGCATAGGGTTTTACTCAGAAAGTAACTCCTTCTGAAGACTAGAGTTGGAGAAGAAACCCAAGGCAACATCCATATGTGAGAATGATTAATCAATACCCATGTTGTAACAGGTTAAGATAGGGTTACACAGTGAACAACCACATCTCAGGTTTTTGAAGTTACTCTACCACTAGGACAAGGTGGGAGACAGCCACAAGAAGTAGTCATGGAGATGGTGTAGTCTAGACGTAGACCTCTCCCTGAGAAGTTAAAGCTCAGGCTCGAAAGGACACAAGAGTCCAGCCTTCCATACGGAGATGCTAGGCTCATTGTATTTGTTTTTCAGAGGGCGCTGGGTCTGAAAATCCTAGCACTAAGTCCAATAGATTGCTTGACACTAACACCACCCTTGCTGCTCTTTTGACTACATCCAACACAGATTCAGTGGTCTGTTTGCTTTTCCCATCTACCAGCACAATCAGGCATACACCTCAAACTGGACATTGCCATAGGCTTAGGTACATGGACATAAGAGCCACTGTTCACTGGAAAAAAGATGGCCCCTTTAATAAATGGTGTTGGAAAAATTGGCTTTCCACATGCCAAAGACTAAAACTAGACCCATGCCTATCACCATTCACTAAAGTCAAAATGGATCAAGAATCTAAATACTAAAACAGAAACACTAAATCTACTGGAGGACATGGTAGGTAAAAATCTTGGAGACATAGTGATAGAGAGAGAATTCATGAATAAAATGCAAATCACATGGAAAATCCTTCAAAGAATCAACAATCGGGATCTCATATTACTAAAAAGCTTTTGCACTTCAAAAGAAACTACCAACAAAATGAAAAGAAAGCCCACAGAATGGGAAAGAATGTTAGCCAACAATCCCTCAGACAAAGGACTTATATCCAGAACATATAAAGAATTGCAAAACATCAAGTCCTCCAAATTCAAAGACCTTCTTCAAAAATGGGCATCTCAGATGAACACACAGTTCTCAGATGAAGATATACAAATGGTGCATAAATATATGAAGAAATGTTCACCATCACTGGTCACCTGAGAAATGCAAATTAAAACAGTATTAAGATTTCATCTCACTCCAGAAAGAATGGCTGCCATCAAGAAAACAACTGATAACAAATGTTGGTGAGGATACGGCAAAAAAGGAACACTTCTCTACTGTTGGTGGGAGTGCAGACTGGGGCAATGACTGTGGAAATCAGTATGGAGATTCATCAAAAAAACTAGGAATGGAAGTTCCATTCAACCCAGCTATTCTCCTCCTGGGTATTTTCCCAGAAAAATTGAAAAGTTCGTGTCACAGCAATATATGAACACCCATGTTCATAGCAGCACAATTTGTGATAGCTAAATCTTGGAAACAACCACAATGCCCATCAACCGCATAATGGATGAAAAAAATGTGGTATTTTTGTACAATGGAATACTATTCAGCTATTAAAAAGGATGCTTTTGAGCCCTTTATAGGTAAATGGAGGCCAAGTGAGAATATCCTTATTAGTGAAATAAATAAGAATCACATTAGTAAGTGTCACATTGTCTCTCTAGTGTAAAAAATAATAAGAACTGATATAATAATGAGATCCAAAAATTATAATAGAGATTTCAAAGTGAAAGAAAAGAAAAGTGCTCTAAAGGATATAACAGTATATACAGTGTGTAAGATAGATGACCATATTACTAAATTTCTGTTAGACCTTGAACAGAATGGTTTGCACTGTCCATGTTTGAATGTCTAACCACTTTTTATGCTTTGATTTTGTAACTTTAACAACTATTAAGATGACAATATGTAATGTATCAACTAGCAAGTTTATGATGTTAATTTTTTTGAATTCTGTATTCTACTTTTTTCTCATTTTTTTCTATTTTGTTTTTTTAATTTCCTTTCTTTCTTTAAATAAAATTTTTAAAAAGGAAAAAGAAATTTGTTTAAATCTTCTTGCAGAACTATGCTGCCCACCCATCTCACACCGGGCTGACTATTGGAAACAAAGCTCTGGGGAAGATGATCTGAGTATTCAAAGTCACAAAATTACTCAAGGGAAATGATCTACTATGAGTAAAAAGTCAGAAAATGCCAAAAGAAAAAAAAAGGAGGGGGAATAACAGGATTAGACTTCCAAAAACCACCAGAAGAGGATTAGGCAATGCAAGGCCAGTAGTTCTCAAGTTAGGTCAGTAGGCTGGCAGTGAGAGCATCACCTCAGACAGGGGTTGCAGGGCTGCCCAGCATGCAAGAGGCCCTGAGTCCAATCCCTAGCACAAAAAAAAACCCTTTTGAAGGTATGTTTTTGTTCTGTTATTCATTTTTTTATTTGTTTGTTTGTTTTTGTTTTGGTACCAGGGATGGAATTCATGAAGGTGTGTTTTGGAAAAGTGGTTACAGATCCTTTCCTCTGCTTCATTCAGCCTAATGCTGGGTCACTCCCCATTTTATGCTGTGCTCCCACTTATTTCCCCCCTAAAAAAAAATCCATAAGCTTCTGGATACCAAGAGTGGAGTAGGCACCAACATGGCAATGGGTTGCCTCCTGGATGAGTAGTCTGTCTGACTTTCTCCCTCAACAGATGAACAAAGCAGCAGCCCCCAGTGCTACGTAAGCACTGGTAGAGGTTGTGTGGTGTCCATAATCCACACAAGCAGTGCTGTTTCCACTTTATGATCCTTTGTGGGTGGATCCTGAACAGTGTCACTCCTAAAACAGTGTTCTTAGTGCCTGATAAGGTCCCTGGCTCCATTCCTCTCCTGCTCACTAGAACACCCCAATGAAAGACATAGAGTATCCTATTCTTCAGGATCACTTTCCAGAGTTCAAGAATAATCAACTATTTTTCTTACAGGAATGTGTTCCCCCTGGTGGTTAGAACTGAGTGAAAAACAGAAAATAGTCTGTACTTATTATCTTTGCCAGCAGTTACTTGAGATTCATCTCTACAAGACATTGGAACAAAAAGAAAACACTTAGTTTTCTTCAATTGGAAGCTTATGAACCTCTTGTATCAAAAAAATATTTTAACTGTTCTAGGCTTTAGTGGAAAAATTGTTGTAGCTAATATACTAAATATAGCTTCCAGTCAAAAACTGGAAGCTTTCACTCTAAAATCAGGAACAAGACAACGATGTCCACTGTCACCACTCCAATATAGTTCTGGAATCATTAGCCAGAGCAATTAAACAAGAGAGATAAATAAAAGGATTAAAGATAAGAAAGGAAGAAGTTAAATTATCATTATTTGCAGATGACATCATACTCTACAGAGAAGACCCCAAAAACTCCACCAAAAGACTTTTAGATTTAATAAGAAAATTCAGCAATGGAGCTGGATATAAAGTCAACACTCAAAAATTAATAGCATTCCTATACACAACAACAAACTCACTAGAGAGAAATAAGGGAAAACATACCCTTCACAATAGTATCCAAAAAACTGAAATACTTAGGAATCAACCTAACAAAGAATGTACAAGATCTTTACAGTGAAAATTACAGTACCCTTTAAAAAGGAGATTGAAGAGGCTATCAGAAAATAGAAAGATATTCCCTACTCTTGGATAGGAAGAACTAACATAGTGAAAATGGTCATACTCCTAAAATTGTTATACAGAATTAATGCAATCTCAATCAAAATACCATTACCATATCTCACAGATCTAGAGAAAACATTCCTAAAATTCATTTGGAAACAGAAGAAATTTAGAACAGCAAAAGCAATTCTGGGCAAAAAAGGCAAGTCAGGGGGTATCTCAATGTCAGATCTGAAATTATACTACAAAGCTACTGTGATAAAATCAGCATGGTGTTGGTTAAAGAAAAGAGAAACTAAGGTCTGAATATCAGTGGAACACAACGGAAAGTACAGGTGCAACCCTAAACACACTCAGCCATCTTATCTTTGACAAAGGGACCAAAAATGTTCACTTGAAGAAAGGCAGCTCTTTAAAAAATGGTGCTGGGAAAACTAGCTTTCCACATGCTGAAGACTAAAACTAGACCCATGTCTATCACCATGCCCTAAATTAAAGTCCAAATGGATCAAAGATCTAAATACTAAAATAGAAACACTAAATTTACTGGAGGATAAAATAGGTAGAAATCTCGAAGACATAGATGTAGGCAGAGGTTTTATGAACAAAACCCAGACTACAAGAGAAACATTACAAAGAATCAATAAAATGGAATCTTACCTTATTAAAAAGCTCTTACACAACAAAAGAAATCACCAACAGAGTAAAAAAGCAACACACGAAGTGGAAAAAAATTATAGCCATTTGTCCCTCAGAGAAAGAACTTATATCTAAAACACATAAAGAATTGAAAAAAGGAGCTTGGGCTAGCTACTGGGTACTGGAAGCTCCACAGCCTTAGTGCATCACACCAAGCGGCCTTCTCTCAGTTTGGGAGGTGGAGGCCGAGCCAGGGACTGATGGCCCAGTAGATCATACCCGATCCCTGGGACACAGGACGGCAGCCTGAGGTTCCGTGGGCTCCAGTCCACCATGCCCAGCATCTGCCTTACAATTTAGGGAGCCAAGAGCCTGCAGAGGGGAGTTAGGACCCTGCAAGGTGAGTCCTACTGCCCCAAGGTGGGCTCCTGGAGACCAGGCCATCTGAGCTCCAGGCCACTGAGCTTGTGACTAGCTACCGGGTACATTGGACTGAGTCCCAGAAGCTCCACAGCCTTAGTGCAACACGCCCAGCGGCCTTCTCTCAGTTCGGGAGGCAGAGGCCCAGCTGGCGCCCTGACAGCCCAGTGTGGGCTTGCCTGGAGAGAGCTTAAAACCAGCACTCCCGGTGGTTGAGAGCATACTCACCCTGGAGGACACGGGACTGTGGCCCGAGTTCCATGGGCCACAGTCTACGAGGGCCAGCTTCCACCTTTCAATTTAGGGAGCCAAGAGCCTGTGGGGAAGCCACCACTGCTCCAGGAACTCAGGGTGCAAGAGGTAATTCACCACACTCCAGAGGAAGCTTTGCAACACCGCTCAAAGCAAGAAAATATAGAAAAATGACAAAAGGAAAGACCAAAAGGTAGGCTTAAAGCTCCAGCCCACCCCAAGAAAGCTTAAGAGCCATGTACACAGAACAAGAAAGAAGCCATACACCTGAAATGTCTGAAATGATATCAAATGAAATAAATATCCAACTAGGAAAACCTATGGAGAAATTCAAATCAGAAATACTTGCCCAGGTAAAAGAATTGATAAAAGTAGTGAAAGAAATAGTGAACGCATCTACTGAAGACACAGCTAAAAAATTAGAGGAACAAAGCGAACAGATAGAATCCCTAAATGAACACTATAAGAAACAAACAGAAGGTATAAAGCAGATTCAAAGAGATATACAGGAAATAAAAAATGCTATTGAAAGCTGCCAAAACCACCTCAATGAAAGTGAAGACAGATTTTCAGACCTCGAAGATAAGATTGCAGCCAGTGTGGAGGAAAGACAAGATCTTTTAAAAATAACAAAGAATCAGGAAATAACAATTCAACACCCACAAGATGATGCAAACAAAAAAAACATAAGATTAATAGGGATAAATGAAAAAGAAGAGGACAGCCCAAATGATATCAACAGGATATTTATAGAAGTAATAGCTGAAAACTACCCAAATATGAGAATGGAAACTGACATTTGGATTAGTGAAGCATATAGAACTCCAAATAGCCATAACCAAAATAAAACTACACCCAGACACATAATAATCACCATCCCGGAAATCCACCATAAGAACAGAATACTAAAAGCTGTTAGAGAGAAGAAATAGATCACCTATAAAGGAAAACCCATCAGAATCACAGCAGACTTCTCAACACAAACAATAAAGTCAAGAAGAGCATGGAGTGAAGTATTTCAGATCCTAAAGGAAAACCACTTCCAACACAGACTGACATAATCAGAAAAACTGTCCTTCAAAATGGATGCAGAAATAAGATACTTCCATGACAAAGAACAGCTGAAGAACTTCATGAACACCAAACCAACCCTACAAAGAATACTGAAAGACATTCTAGATACACATGGGATAAAACCACCAAAAAGGCAGACAATTAAACAGAATGGAAAGCTAAAGATACAACAGCAGAAAGATAACATGTCAACAATAAACCAATATATAACACTTATAACCATTAATGTAAATGGCCCCGACTCACCAATCAAAAGAAACAGAGTGGCAGAATGGATCAAGAAACAACATCCAACCATATGCTGTCTACAAGAAACCCATCTAACCCAAAGGAAACCCAAAGACTGAAAGTCAAAGGACGGAAAACAATACTTCATGCAACAGGAAACCAAAAAAAAAAAAAAAAAAAAAAAAAAAAAAAAAAAAAAAAAAAAAAAAAAAAAAAAAAAAAAAAAAAAAAAAGCGGGAGTAGCTACTCTGTTTACAGACAATGTGAGCTTCAAACGAAGAATGATCCAAAGAGATAAAGAAGGTCATTACATACTAGTTGGGGGAAAACCTCAAGAGGCAGAGATAACAATCTTAAATATATATGCACCAAATTCCAGAGCACCCAGCTATATAAAGCAAATATTAACAGAAATGAAAAATCAAATAAGCAATAAAAATTATAACAGGAGACTTTAACACACCATTGAAACAAAGGGATAGATCAACTAGACAGAAAATCAGCAAAGAAATAACAGAACTGAATCACACCTGTGAACAAATGGACTTCATAGATGTATACAGAATGTTCCATCCTACAACATCAGAACATGCCTTCTTCTCAGCAGTACATGGGACATTCTCTAAAATAGACCATATACTAGCCCACAGAACATATTTAAGTAAATGCAAAAGAATTGAAATTGTCCCATGCATGTTATCGGATCATACTGCCATGAAACTAGAAATTAACGATAAAAGCAACTGCAAAACCCTCACAAACACATGGAAACTGAATAATACACTCTTGAGCAATCAGTGGGCCACAGAGGAAATTAAAGAAGAAATTAAACAATATCTACAAGTAGATGAAAATACAAACACAACTTACCGGATTTTGTGGGATGCAGTCCTAAGAGGAAAATTTATTGCATTGAGTTCCCACATCAGGAAGACCAAACAACCAGAAACAAACAACCTGATGCTACAACACAAACATCTAGAAAAAGAAGAGCAAACCAAGCCAAAAGCCAAAAGAAGGGAGGAAATTATAAAGATCAGAGCAGAAATTAATGCAATAGAGACTAAGAAAACAGTACAAAGGATCAATGAATCAAAGAATTGGTTCTTTGAAAGAATAAATAAAATTGATAATCCCCTGGACAACCTTATTTTAAAAAGGAAAGAAAAAACTCAAATTCATGCAATAAGGAATGAAAAAGGTGAAATTACTACAGACTCTGGGGAAATAATATCATCAACAACTATTATGAAAACCTCTACTCTCATAGGTTCGATAACACTGAAGAAATAGATGATTCCTAGATACATATGAATTTTTACCAAAGCTGGATAAGGAAGATGTAAAACTGCTGAATAACCCAATTTCTATTAATGAAATTGAAAATGTCATTAAGTCCTTGCCTACAAAGAAAAGTCCAGGCCCAGATGGATTCACTGTGGAATTCTACAAGAAATACAAAGAACACTTAATTCCAACACTCCTGAAACTCTTCAATGAAATGGAAAGGGAAGCAATTCTTCCTAAGTCATTCCTGGAATCAAATATCACTCTAGTACCAAAACCAGAGAAAGACTCAACTAAAAAAGAGAACTATAGTCCAATCTCCCTAATGAACATAGATGCAAAAATTCTCAATAAAATATTGGCAAGCAGGATGCAGCAAAACATCAAGAAGATTATACACCATGACCAAGTAGGATTCATCCCAGGAATGCAGGGATGGTTCAACATACAAAAATCAATAAATGTAATCCACCATATCAATAGAACCAAAAGTAAGAACCACATGATCATCTCTATAGATGCAGAATAAGCTTTTGATAAGGTCCAACACTCATTCATGATAAGAACCTTACAGAGAATTGGAATAGAAGGTCTTTATCTCAATATGGTAAAGGCCATCTATGAAAAACCAATAGCCAGCATCACACTAAATGGCAAAAAACTGAAAAACTTTACCTTAAAATCAGGCACAAGACAAGGATGTCCCCTGTCACCACTCCTATACTTATTGCTCTGGCTGGAAATACTAGCCAGAGCAATAAGACAGGAAAGAGAAATAAAAGGAGTAAAGATAGGAACAGAGGAAGTTAAATTATCATTATTTGCAGATGACATGATACTTTACATAGAAGACCCCCAAAACTCTATTGAAAGACTCCTAGATATAATAAATAAATTCAACAAGGTAGCTGGATACAAAGTCAATACTCAAAAATCAATAGCATTTCTATACACTAACAACAAATGTACTGGGAGAGAAATAAGAGAAGCCACAACCTTTACATTAGCATCCAAAAAATGAAATACTTAGGAATTAATCTCACAAAAGAAGTAAAAGAGCTATACAGCAAAAATGATAATACCCTGAAAAAGGAAATGGAAGAGGACCTCAGAAAATGGAAAGACATCCCCTATTCATCAATAGGAATAACAGACATTGTAAAAATGGCCATTCTCCCAAAATTACTATACAGATTCAATGCAATCCCAATGAAAATACCACTAACGTACCTCATAGATCTAGAGAAATCACTCCTAAAATTCATCTGGAACCAGAAGAGACCTAGAATAGCAAAGGCAATTCTAAGCAACAAAGGCAAGGCAGGAGTCATCACAATCCCTAGCTTGAAATTATACTACAAAGCTACGGTAATAAAGTCAACATGGTACTGGAATAAAAACAGACCTGAAGATCAGTGGAATAGATTGGAAGATACAACCACAACCACAAACTCACTCAACCACCTTATCTTTGATAAAGGGGCCAAACATGTTCACTGGAAGAATGACAGTCTCTTTAACAAATGGTGCTGGAAAAATTGGTTATCCATATGCAGAAGACTAAAACTAGATCCATGCTTATCACCATGTACTAAACTGAAATCTAAATGGATCAAAGATCTAAATATTAAAACAGACACACTAAAACTGCTGGAAGACAAAGTAGGTAAAAATCTCAGAGATATAGGAGTAGGAAGAGAATTCATGAACAAGAACCAAACTACATGGGAAATACTTCCCAGAAACGATAACTGGGACTACATCTTATTAAAGAGTTTCTGCATGTCGAAAGAGGTTTCCAGCAGAGTGAAAAGAAAACCCACAAATTGGGAAAAAATTTTCATCGATAATTCCTCAAACAAAGGACTTCTGTCTAGAACTTATAAAGAATTTTTAAAAAATCAGACCCTCGAAATTCAAAGACCCAATCCAAAAATGGGCATCTGAAATGAATACACAGTTCTCAGATGAAGAAATACGAATGGCAAATAAATACATGAAGAAATGTTCATCATCATTAGTCATGAGAGAAATGCAAATTAAAACCACACTGAGATTCCATCTCACTCCAGAAAGAATGGCCAGGATAGAAAATACTACCAACAACTAGTGTTGGAGAGGCTGTTGGGAAAAAGGAACTCTTCTGCACTGTTGGTGGGAGTGTAGACTGGTGCAACCACTGTAGAGGTCAGTCTGGAGATTCCTCAAAAAGCTGGGTATGGAAGTCCCATTTGACCCAGCTATTCCACTTCTAGGCATATTCCCAGAAGAACTGAAAATATCATACCCCAGTGATATATGTGCACCCATGTTTATAGCAGCACGATTTGTAATAGCCAGATCTTGGAAACAACCTAAGTGCCCATCAACTTAGGAATGGATTAAAAAATTGTGGCATTTTTATACAATGGAGTACTACTCAGCTATAAAGAATGATCACATTGAGACATTTATAAATAAATGGACACGACTTGAGACCATTCTCATAAAGGAAATAAACCAAACTCACATGTGTAAATACTGTATAGTCTCCCTAGTATGATAGTTGATAAGGAGTCAGAAAAGATGGTGGACCAGTAGGTAGCAGGAGAGGGACCCTCTCTGAGA
>PVJX010032125.1:0-20661 GCA_004027295.1 Dolichotis patagonum | reverse complement strand
GTACCACAGCCATCCTCAATGACAATGAGGTCCTGAGATGCTCTGATGCTGAGAACAGCTAAGTATATATCAGGAAGCCAGCGTAACAAACTTCTGGAGATTAAACAGCACACATCTTCCCTCCAGAGCCAGAAAGTGATGCTCAAAGTAAAGACCAAAGCTCCCCAAACTGAACCACAGCCACTCTCAGCGACAAGGTACCAAGCTCCTCCGATTATAACAGCTGAGTTTATATCAGGGGAGCCGGCATCACAAGCTTCTCCAGGCAAACCAATGACTCCAAACAACACCACCATTTAGGAGAACCCACAATGCTACTCTTCCTCTCCAGCCCTCCTTTTTATGCTGGCAACAGTCCTTAGGTGGGCCATCCATGCTTAGCACTATGCTGATTCAGTTCAGCCTGTGTTTAAGTTGACCACCAGATACCAGTCCACTACACATACAAATCAGATAAGTTCTGATATATATGAATATTATATAATATGTATATCAGAGAAGGTCCATAGATTCATGTGACATATTGGGGAGGGCAAATAACATAAATGACATTTTGGCTAGTGATGACAGCTGTCAAGAACACAAAAAAAGTAACATGGCAAAGTTTCTAAATGGTGAGAATGAAAGCTGGTTAAAGCGTGGACCTTTGTAAGGAGACAGTGCCGGACCTGAGACCTAAAGAACAGGGAGCAATCATCGTAGGATGTGAAAAAGTGGGCTGTGTCTAATAAATGCCACTCAGTGAATGTGGCTGAAGCTAGAGAACAAAAAGGCAGATACTTGTATTAGTTATGTGCTTTAACCAATTTTGTGCATGCCTTTTTATATGTTTGACCCAGAGAATTTGAATGTTTATATGTCAAGTAAATCTGGGTTGGGTTTTTGTGTGTGTGTGATTTCACCCACTGGAAAATCCTTTACCTAACTTTCAATGAGAAAAAAAGTTCACTTAAATTATCAGTATTTCTATTATGTCAACACTATGGCAGGTATTACAGTATTTGATAAGGATTTAAATGGATATCTTTTCCTAAGTAAATATAATGTCCAAGCACACCTTGTTAATAATCCTTTCTTCTCTGCTAATCTTATGGCCTTATTACACTCATCCCTCGGTATCTGCAGGAAACTGATTGCAGGACTCCTTATGGGTGCCAAACCCTGCAGAAACTCAAGTCCCCTATATAAAATATCACAGAGTTGTACATTTATCCTACACATGTTCTCCTGTATACTTTAAATTGTCTCTAAATTATTATGCTTAACACAGTGTAAATGCTGTGTAAATAATTGTTATGCTGTGTTATTCAGGGAGTAAGGACAAGAAACGTTCACTCAGTATAGATGAATATTTTTAAAAATATTTTCAATCTGCAATTAATTGATTCTGTAGAGACACAGTTAGAGGATATGGAGAGCCAAGTATTCTTATTATGCTGAAGGTTTAGGGAGAAAGGAGTGAGAGGAACCTAGTGAACCAGATGACCTGTCAGGACATTTTTTCTGGCAATAGTTTGAAGAAAGGATTAGTTGGTCAGAAGTTAGAAAGTTGGGTGACCAGCTGGAAAGCTCCAGTAGTCATCTATACAAAAGAGCTTGAGCGAAAATCGTAACACTGAGAATGGAAGAGAAGTCATGGATAAAAACGCCAAAGACACTGGCAAGCAGAGCTTATCAAAAGATTGGATGTATGGTTAAAAACATAAAGAAGGAGAAAGATAATTCAGAGTGCAGTCTATTTTATAAACCTTCTATATCTTGACTGGTGTTACTTACTCAAACTCAAATGCCCACTCTTACTCTTTCATCATAAATTCGAATTAAATATAGGAACAAAGAAAAATCAACTAACATTTTTTCTTAGCAACTGAAAAAAAAATACCACAGAGTCTAATTCTGAATTGTATTGCACACTGATGTTTACCTCTTTAATCCTGTATATCCTTCAAAACTATCTGGATTTACATCCATGGGCTGAATCTTGCTTCAGCTCTTCAAATCTTCACTCCTGGTGCTTTTTCCTTTAGCATAAACAGTATGTCTTCTTTCTGTCCTTCTCCTGAGTAACCTTACCACCAGTAAGAATTCAGTTAACCCTCAGGGTTATAATAAATTCTAAGATGGTTCACTAATTCTTAGCTATAAGTCATTGATCAACTAACTTGGCCTTTCTTGGTCTCCAAATTAATATTTATATCTCCTTAATAATTATTTCTCCATAGAAGCCCTTCCAACTCAATCACTTAAATAAAACTGTTCTCCCCCAATGTTTTGCCTGGTGGTTTTACAGGTGAGGGACACTATCTATCAACTCTTTTGCCAAGATATTTTTTAAAACAGTGAGAGTTGTAAAAGACTTAAACAGAAATATAAAAATGGTGGGTTTACACCTACTTCTATGTGTGACTTTATAATATAAGGGTTATGAAATTCTTTATCATGTTTACCATAAAAATATGTTTAAAACAAAAAGCAAATTACACTTGCCAGACAAGTGACTATTTAATGTATATTAGGCTTTCATTTGATGAAAAAGTTCTAAGATTAGATAATCATAATTTTTTGCATAGAAAAATACTTTAATGTTCTAACTTTGAATTTTAAAATGGTAAAAGTGATAAAATACAAACATATTTTATTATGATTTTTGAAAAATAGTGATAAGTAGATTTCAAAGTGAGTTCTCTATAAATATTCACAGGAGGACTTTCTCATTATATTATCACCATTGTGAATTGCATAGTTGGTCATGTTTCACTCCAGCTCTAACCTATAAGAAGATTTAGTCCAACTTTCAGCCTTCCCTGGGAAACTTCATAAGGTTTCATGGCTTATCTTTTTGCACTAAGGTGATTCAGGGCTCCTTTGTACTCACTTATCTTTATTTTTTCTTTTCCTCTCATTTTTCATTCCTATTTTCTATTTATTTTATTATTCTATTCTATGTGAATGTTTGTAAGATGCTCTAAATCATTTTTAAGAATCTGACAGAATACAAATAGCTTAAACATCAAAGTATGACCAGATACAGATAGAGTGTTGCTGATTATGTCTCTCATGTGGCACCTTTTCCTACTATAAACTTCAAGCAGTCTTTGCATTGATATTTCTAGGAAATTCTATTAGACTTGAGATAGATTTTTATTAAATATCTAACTTCCTCATAGTGAACTTACTCTTCTTACTGACTTGATTTATACCTAGTATTTTCCATTGTCAATGAAACTCAAACATCAGGCACAAATACATTACAAATTCAAGGATAATGATGAAATATCCTGAAATCTGAGAAAAAAAAAATCCTGTTGGAGAAACAAATTACACACACTCTCTGTCAGGTTTTTACTATTTTCCATGATTACAAGGAAAAACAAGCTTAGCAAGGCCTTTTTGTCCAAAGTGAAAAAAATGCCACACCTGAGAAAAAGAAATGATAGACAATTATGACATGCATTCTTCTTTGAAAAAAATTAAAAAAATATAAATCACTCTTCAGGGCAACAGTGCAAGCTTTTATCTTCAAGAGTTGGGGATTTCTCATAAAATAGAGACTGGTTACAATGACAGAGATTATTTGAAAATAAGAATCTCTGTTTGAAATAAATGTAGAGTAAATAGATGTGTGTAATATGTCTTAGAGAATAGATGGGCCATCAAAGTTATACCACTGACTAACGTGGTACCAATATGAATGACTTTATTATCTACTTACTTAACAAATATTTGAGCTATTCATGCTGAGCATCGTACTATGCCCCAGGGATAAAACAGTGGGAAAAAATGCTTACTTCTCAAACAGGAAAGATATAAAATGATAGGAAACTATAACATAGATATACTATTATGCTAGTGAGTACAGCCTGGGAAATTAGATAAATTTCTAGAGAAAGTCATCCATACTGAGGTCTGAAGCATATACAGGAGAAGGTCAATCTTCTCAGAAAGACTGAACCAGATACAGCGACAGTTTCCCAAGGTGATGCAGATCTCCAAGAGTCATGGCAGAGGAGAGAAGAAAATGGCACGTTTGGAGAATACATGATTCCACCAAGCTGCAGATTAGAGGGCAGCATAGCAATTTGCTAGAGAGAAGGCTGGAGAGGGAAGCAAGAGGTGTTTGAACAATTCCGGGTCATTAGTAATTAGACTTTATCCTGAAATACTTGGGGACCACTGAAGGTTTTAAAACAAGAGAAGGACATGTTTAGATTCACATTTTAGTAACATGCGCATACTTAGTATCATTATTTTGAATTTTAAGATTATTGTAGCAGGGTAGGTAAGAAGTGACGAAGACCTAAGCCACTGTTACTCAAATGTTTTCATCATGTACTCATATCTGTGAAATAAGTTTGAGAAATGCATATTTATTTTGCATCACTTATATGTGTGTAAACTATAAATGTGGATCATTATATTAATAAGTGAACATGGTAAATAAAATGGGATAAAATCGACAGAAACAGAAGTTCTAGTACTGTCTTCCTCCCTCCCAATGGGCTAAATTACTTAGATACCTGATTACACATGTTACACTCTGGAGGCCACTGCCTTGAATTAAGAAACAAGGGGTACAATACAAAACACTAACAAGTCAGAGAGAAAAAGAGAAGATACAGAAGCAGCAGGGTTTGGTTAACTGAATATAGAAGGAGAAGAAGCAAAACAAGTCCACTTTACTTTACTTTACTGACTTTATTCACACCTAGTATGAGCAGTCAATGTTATATACTGAGTTATGGAATGCGGCCAAAAAACCAGTTTAGATGGAAAAGGTTAAAGCACCTTTGCACAAATCAAACCGAGATGGAGAAGCATGATAAACATCAGCAAGCAAGTATGGAGGAAGTTTATCCCACAGTGACTTATAGAGAGATAGAAGGTCAATGTACCTTTCCAGCTAAACCCACAAGCCATGTAAATTTTTCATTAACAATTGAAATTGAGAATTCTTTTCCTCCCAAATACCCAGTGATTTTTTTTTCTATTTGGAGCTGCACAACTAGGGACCACAAAAAAACAAAACAAAAAAAACTTTAGACTTTCCTACATGAAGGTATCAATTTTCAAAAATCTTGGCCTTCAAGTCTAATACAATATTAATCTACTATGTCAGAGTATAGCTATAGCTGAAACACTATATGGTTGTTAAATGAAGTTTCAATGGCTGTTCTGTGACTTTAAGGTTGTATGCTTTATGGCAACATAAGCAGGAGCAAGAATTTTAATTCCAATATAAAATTTGGAAAACTCTAACAACATAAAACATCAACCATTTACTGATTGCATTTAATATCATGCAGAGAACTTGTGCAAGGTTCAGCTGAAAGCCCCTAATGTCAGTCACTAAGGCCCACTGTGAGAAGCAAGAACTGTTTGAAGGAGAAGATGGAGAAAATGTAAGAAAAGGTCAGAAACACATAGAGATAATTTTTATCCTACCTATAAAGTGTTTAATTCATCTCTTCCAAACTCTTTCTTAAACCAGAAAGGTAGTAATTTGCCTTACACTTAAAGGTGTCTTATCAAAGACCATTGTCACCTTGTTGGAAAATGTTTATCTTGTGATACAGATACCATCTCATTTAAAACTCACAATAGCCATATTCAAGCAAAAGGAAGAAATTCTACCTCAGAATCAAAGTATTTTCTTGACAATCACACAGAGTAAATGGCAAGACCAGGATTCCAAACAACTGCTTGGTCTCAGCACTGGTGATTCAAATCACTACACTCCCGACTTGTTGGCTTACCAAGCAACTCTGACCAAATGTTCTCACACCAGTGGTGAAGGCAAAAGAAACATTGCTGCTGAAACATATAAAACTGCACAAACACTGGTTTTTCACCAAGCCACCTGAATCATGAGCATGAAAAACAAAAATAAACCCGGATTTTTAGCACCCAGGACAGAACTGTGGTGCTTTACCACCAAATGTATGTATGCAGGAACATACATACATTTTCTGTGTACACACAAATGTAACAGTAACACACACACACACACACACACACACACACACACACACACACAGGCTCTCACTTCTAACTGCGGGCTGCTGCTGATTCCAGGCAAGAAATGCATCACATTACACTGAAGAAGCTGTGAAAGCAGAAAAATCAATCTAGCATTTTAATAAAAAATGTGAGAAACTGAGAAGATGAGCTACGGTGCAATCACTTTGGGCGGATCTGGCTGTTTTGCTATTAATCATTTCTCTACCGCACAGTCAGCAGAACTTTATTTAAGTCTACTCAATGCATTGTTTGTTCCAGTGCAGAGGCACTGTGACCAAGTGAGATGAGATTATAAAGCCATCATTCTGTCCCAGGGACAAGGAACTGTGCTCAAATTACCGTCTTCCAGCAGAAAAGATTAATCTCAAGAAAAGACATTCATTTTCCCTAAGACTGGAATATTGAATTTCCTGACATGACACCTTACATCCCAGCAATTACAAATTTTGAATTTAAAATAAAATCTTGTAGTATATCTGGTATCACCGTTCAATCACACCCTTTCTGTTTTAAGAAAAAATTCAAACATCAGGTTAATACCTTACAACAAGGGTTTTAACTTTTCTTATATATTGGTTAACATTTATTAATCTTTGCCTTCTGTTTGCAAACTAATTTGAGGGCCTAAAATCTGCCTAAAACTGTCAGAGCATTCAGACTACTCCTGCCTGGTATCTGAGTCGTTCCGCAGATTCATGGGTTTTTAGAAAGCATGACCAGGGTGTTTACCAAGCCTTTTAAATTAACCCACAGGATCCAATTGAATAGCTGTGCACCTGGGATCTTGAAATAATGGCCTACATGGTATAAGACAATACCCAATAAAAGCAATGATGCCATCCAGGAGCCACCTTTACTTGTCAACTACACTTAGTTTCCCAGCTTTATGCTTTCTATACCCGAGTCCTCCCTGAAAATGCACGTTGCTGGAGATACATACGATGTTGGTGAACTTTTAAAACTAAGATTGGCTGCTGTTGCTTTACCAACTTCAAGAGTTCATACAAGGCAAGATGTCAACTCTCAGCATCAGCCCAGAAATCACACTTTCTTAAATTCCAGATTCCTTCCTAAGACTAAGCCACCTGAAGCAAAGGTTTTCTTTATATTAGTTCCAGTGTCTTCTGTTGCTTATTTAAGGAAAAATCCAGAACACAAAACAAAAGGATACATTTGATGAGTATAATATTCTACCAACTTTCCTCACATAAACTTTAATCTCATTGCATTCTTAAACATATTTAGATTTTTATTACTTCCACCCCTTGTACTGTGTCTTAAAAGTAAGATAATCATGATCTTCTTTGAGAAATTTTTTGAAACACCCAAGTTTGCTACCAAGCTGCTTCAGTGGCCTTTGCACATCCGCTCCTACCCTAAGCCCAGTCTTCCTTATGGTTTTGCTGTCCACCCTGGTTTCATTGTCACAGCCACAAATTATTCTAGCCTCAGGACAAATAATGGCCACTGGTTGTTAAATTTCCCTGATTTTAAAATCTCCAAAAGTGTGATATGTGTCTTCCTGTCTCTCCAAAGTTTAACCAATTTGACTCCAGTCTATAAGATGCAGGTTCGAGGTATATTATTGTGGTTCTATTGTTTGGAGCACAAAAGAATCTCTTTAGAATAAAGGGCCAGAGTGAGATTATTCTGCAGAAAACTATTCTATAAATTCTCTTACTTCCTTCTGTTAACATATTCACTTGCCATATTTGGTACATGAGTGTAGAATTTGACTTCATATTTAAAACAAGTGGAAGGAACTCATAGAGAAAATTTTGCCAGCATAAATTATGTCTAATGCCTCCCATCAGCGTATTCCAGGACATGAGTTATATATACATCAACCAAATGCTGAGTTTCTAAACAAGACAGTCATCAATTTTGTGCAGATTAGTAACAGCACATTATTTCAGCTATCATTAATTTGATATTTTCTGAGAGGTAAGACTTAGTTTAGCTGTATTAATGGGGGGGTGCTAGCCTAAACAAATCAAGACAAAGTGGTAAAAAATCTACAGATGGCATCAACCCCTAATCTCTTCTAATCACATTTTTCAAGAACTCTAGAAATTCCAGCACCAGAAATCATAACATTTTTCATTTGTTGAAGCATTGTTGATTATTTTGTTTGTGCCAAGGATCTGCCCTCAAGAAATTTTCAACCTCATTAAGTATAAACCATAAATTTCCTGATTTACAAGTCATTCTTTTTATTGAATTTTCATTTAATACTGGACACATGCCAAGAAAAGTCATGTATGTATAAATTATGAAGCATGACAATAAAATAAAAACCCCACACCTTTATCACTAGAATATTAGCAACATCCCTTATTAATCTTTACACCCTCTCCACGTCTCTTTATCGGCCTCTTTCCACACTCCCACAAGAACTGATGACTATGCTAAAGTCTGTGTAGCTCATTCTGCTTTTCTCATGGTGTCACCACGTATGTATATATTTCTAAACACTAAATTAAGCTTTGTCTATTCATTAGCTTTTTTAAAATGGTATTTTGCTATACGGAATCTGTTGTGATCCTTTTTGTACTCGATACTAAGTTTTAAGATTTATCATTGTTACAGATGTTTAGTTTGCAAGTGCTGAAAACATCCCCGAAGTGGCTTTACCAATGTATATCTACCTTGACAGGTTAATATACTCCACTAAAACAGTTCATAATGATATATTTATCTTTAAATTTTGCCAGTTTAGTAAATGTGTAAGGTTATAACATTAAGGTCCGAATTCACATTTCCTTGATTACCAGTAAAAGTGAGCTCATTATCATGTGTTTACTGGTTATTTGGATTTATTTTGTGAAATGGTCATCCGGGTCTTTGGGAAATCAAATTGTTCATTTTTTCTTATTGATTTTTTGGTACACTTTTTTCTTGAAATCATTAGACCTTTCTCAGAAGCGTGTGCTGCAAATTACCTGACTTGGTTTGTAACTTGCTTTTTATACTCCTTATGGTATCTTTTGGTGAATAAATGTTCTTTATCTTTTGCAGTTGAATATATCAGTATTATCTTTTATGATGAATGTTGGAGGGTACTGGGGTTTAGACCTAGGAGCATTCAACCACTGAGCTACATGTCTCTTTTTATTTTGAGATAGGGTCTTGATAAATTGCCCAGGGAGAACTTGAATTTGTAATTCTCCTGTCTCAGCTTCCCAAAATACTGGTATTACAGGCATACAGGCATATGTGGCCATGTCCAGATAGTTAATACTTTTTAATCTCTTCAGAATTCCTCTATGCTCGTACAGATAAAAAAATCATTTTTCTTATATATTATTTACCTTTGCAAATATTCCAAGTCAGTTTATGTTAAAGGATTCTATAATTTTGACCAGTATTTGTTGAACTGCCTTACTAGGATCACCTGACTCAAAACTACTTAAAGATTTTTAAAATGCTAATTCTTAGCCCTTGTTTTTCTCAATAAATATTAATTCAATAATTTTCATACATCAAGTTGTACTCTAAATCTAAGACTACAGAACTAAAGATAGACAAAATGCATTGATAGACTATGGTTTATAAGTGTTAAAAAGAAAATAAATAGATAAAATTCATGATATGCCTTCTAGTCTTCCTCCCATTGTTTCTCTACTCCTGGGCTCCCAGCTTATCTAACTTAAGTTTTTATACCAACTCTTATAAAAACATGGATTGACACCTTTGCAGATGTAATCAGAAACTGCAGCTATGACATACGTTTAGCCTTGAGAATTTCAACCCAAAAGAGAGCTGCTGATAGGGCAATAAACAGTGTGCCAGCAAGCCATAAACTCTGGCTGTTTCTAACTTGGAGAACAAGTTGCTTCAGTAAATACTTCTGTAAACTCAGCAGAAGCCCAGCACCTTGGGCTGATGTTTGAACCCTAATCATATTAATGCTACATATACTCTGAGTTACTCCAAAATGTAAGGCTCTGCTTTGCTCAAAAAATAATTAACTTTTATTTCAAAAGCTACTGCTGCTTTAATGCAATTTTTTTTGTGGTACTGAAAATTGAAACCAGAGCCTTCTCAGTGACTTACATCCCCAATCCTTTTTATTTTTGTAGTTTGAGAAAATGTCTTGCTAAGACCCTACATTGTCCAGGCTGGGCTCAAACTTGGACTTCTCCTGCTTCAGCCTCCCAGAGTGCTGGGATAAAAGATATGAGTCACAATCCAGGGCTTTTTTTAAATGGCAAATTGAAAACTTATGCTTGTAATTTACAGCAGAAACATTGAAGTATAGCACCCTTGAATAATTATAGAGACTGCTCTTTAGGAAAGTTCAAATTTTAAATCAAGACAGAAAAAGACCCCATCTCTAATATTGCTTACAGATTTTGTTCAGATTGCCTGTTTGCAACTCAGCTCCAAAATTCCCCCTTTATGCTTTCACTTATATCTTAAGGAATTAGAATCTGGAACTGCATTTCCCAGAATACCTACAGCACAGTTCATGGTAAAGAATGTCAATGAGAGCCCTTGTGCAAAATTAGAAGGTAGTCAGGAGAAAAAACAAATTTCCACCAGCTGCAGTGCATATGGGGAATTTTGCAAGCACCTCTGCAATTTTTTTGATTTCCTGAAAGCTGGTAGGAAACACGAGAACTAGCAATGAACTTCCTTGACTTTTTGTGTGCCCCATTCCTCTTCTAGTGGTTTTCCAATTACCCATATTGAATTTTTTCTTGCCTGAAACATCTAGAGTGGCTCTATTATTTAGACTAAGCCCTGGATAATACACCACGCTATTCAACATCATTGTCTCTCTTTCTTGCTTTCTAAATCCCCGTCTGTCTGCCACAGTGGCACACAGCTGTACTCCAAGCACTCTGGAAGGCTGAGATAGAAAGATTAAAAGTTTGAACTCAGCTTCTGCAATTTAGCAGGACCTTATCCACAATAAAAAATAAAAATCAGAAAAATCTGTGGATGCAGCTTAGCACAAAGGCCCCAGATTCAATCCCCAGTATCACACACACACACACACACACACACACACACAATCGCAAGTTGTAACATAAACTTGTAATCCCTGTGAGAGGCTGATGAACAAGAATCCTCAGTTTGAGATCAGCCTGAGCAACTTACTGACTTGGGGAGATCCTGTTTCAAAATTTACAAAACTATTTTAAAAGAGGGCTGGGGATATAATTCAGTGCAAAGGCCCTGGGTTCATCCCCAGTACCAAAAAAACGAATCAGAATTAATTTTGTCTATAACCTCCAAACATAGAAAAGATCTCTCTCCACAATTTCCAAACTACAAACCGGAAACCACAGATAAACCCAGTTGCTAAGTGAAATGACGGGGAGCCCAATAAATCCTCTGAACTACAGAAAACACAAACATAAGAATTTATATTTCATTTCAATGTTTTTGTTAACTGTGAAAGGATCACTACATTTAGGAGACTGGATTCATACATATGATGTGTGTGCTGAGCAAGATGGCCTTTTTATTATGTAGAATTATATATTTCTAACATCTGGTTCAGGTAATTAAATTGGCTAAATTTTAAAGGTCATATTTCTGCCAAAGGTCAATTTGTCGGACATCAGATACCTATTTTCTAATTTGGCATTTGTGTTAGTTTTCCAAGGGTACTATTACAAAATCTTGTAAACTGAGTGGCTTAGACAACCAACTTCATTGTCTCAGTTCTGACGTCTAAAAGCCCAAGATCAAGATGTCAGCAGAGCCCTCTGAAGGAAGTGGAGAAATGCCTGTTTCAGGCTTCTTTCTTCTGATGGTTTGCTGCAATCTCTGAATTTCCTTAGCTTGATCTCTTTCTTCACGTTTTGAGACACTCTGTCTCCCTTTCTCTCTCTCTCTCTTTCTCTCTCTCTCTCTCTCTCTCTCTCTCTCTCTCCTTTCTTTCTTTCTCTCTGTCCCTCTCTCTCTTTCTCTCTCTCTCTGCACCTGTCCAAATTACTTCATTTTTAAAAGGATATCAGTCATATTGGATCAGGACCTACCCTAATCACTTGTTATAAATAATTACATTTGCAATGACTTTTTCTCCAACTAAGTAATATTATGAAGTTGTAGGGGTTCACATTCCAACCTGTCTTATGGGGGACATAACTGAATATTTAACAGCATTATTCAAAGTGTCTTTCAGTAATGGTGAGGCAAGTTATAGACAACATCAACAAACTATAAGCCATGTTTTCATCTGATATAAAATCCTAACAATAAAATGTAACTATTTTAATTCTTTAAATTGTTCTACCATGTGTCACTGAACTAAAAAAATGGCAAATCAAGATGACAAATGTCAAGAGACAGCTTGGGGCAGATGAAGGAGCACTGATTAGCACAGGGGATGCTGGATTCAACTCCATACCAGGACTTTTGAGCAAAGCAAACTTCAGTTTTCCTTCCTCTAAAATGGAAAATAATGATTCCTCTACCAGTAGCAATTCCAGAATCTCTAGACAGGGGAGGCAATTAGGTTGGAAAAAGAGCTTCAAGCAGTATTCACACAGTTGTTACAAGGAGGAAATAATTAATATTCAATTTCCAACAATACAAGGAGCTATTGTAAGATATCTGTGGGAATAAATTTTAAAACAATATAATTACCAAAAGTTGCCATTTAAACTTTGTCCATTATCCTGGATAATTTGAATTTTAACTTATTTAATAATAGTGTTATGTTATGACCACTCCTATTTACCTAATATTGTTAAATTATTAGTTTCTGATCATAGACTAATGTATTTTAAAAAACAAAATTCAGGGGGGAAAAGACACAGAAAAGTAATGTAAAATCAACTATAGACCCCAAAGATAGCTTTTGCTGCATTTCTCGTTTTGTATTTTGTTAAAAGTTTTCTGTGTGTGTGCATATAGGGGTGAGAGGGATTCTAAACTGAGATCAAACCTTGTGTTGGTTTGTATAATCTTTTTTCTTCTAATATATTATAACCATTTCTCTGCTTCAATAATTACTTTTCTCTAATATTATTTTTAAGGACTATGTATAATTCTAAAGTATGGCTTTTCCATAACTTACAGTAGGTTTATTTACATTCACTTTGTGTTATAGTACATAAATCTTATAAATAAAATTTTAGTCATACTAGAATATTTTTCATATGATAAAATTTTGATGTAATAAAACTTCTTTTCTTTTTATGCTCACCAAAATGATTATTTTTCCCATTTTTACAAATAATGTGGGTAAAAATAGGTATGTAATAGTAATTTCAAAATCCACAACTTGAAAATTTAGCATGCTTTAACAAATACATCTTTCATTCACAATTTGTGCATGAAGTTACATTATGATCCCTTAGAATCTTCTCTTTGTATTCTCACCACTGATGCTATGTATAGCATAAGAATACTGTTTTATTTTGTTTGGTTTTTTTTTCTTTCTAAATAAATTTTTTTTAAAAAAAATACCGTTTTATGTATCAGATGTGTTGCAAATAACTCAAAATTATCTGTACGTAATTTATGATTGTGATGACTTTATAATCTCTAGAAAGCTTACTGGTCTTGCCAATAGATATGAAAATATTTATGAATATTTAGATTTAGAAAACTCTAACCTATCCTGGGGTCGTCAGTAAAATATCCAAACTAAATTCTTCATGTTTTTGTTTTACATGTAACATTCAGAACTTTTCTGTTTCTAAAAACAGTATATGGTCTTGCAAGTTCAAGCCATTGAAGAATGTCTTCTTCAGGCTCTTTCCTTGTCTACTTCAAGTCCATGTCATAGATTTCCATTCAAAATACATACTTTCAAATTTTTAATATATGTACATGTAAATATTTTCCTCCTCTTTGATTAAGTAAATTTTCTATTGTATGTGAGTGAACACAAATTGCTCACATAGCATAAGGGAGAAAAGAAGATTTTTAAAAATGAAATAAAATTTAATTTCAAGAGGTATTCGGTATGGCTCCAGAACTTTATAGGGACAGCAAGAAAGAAATAACTTTAGTGAGAAGAAAGATAGCATTTCTTTTCATATTATTGTAGAAATATCCATTGAGTTCTTCACCATTTTCTACTCAATTGGAAAAGAACCAACTAGTTCACTCCTTGGCACAAATAGGTGCTCAATAAATATTAATTAATTAATTAGGCAACAAAGTGGTATCCAGGAAACATCTTCTGGGACTGGAGCATCTTGATTAGGAATGTGAGGGGCACAGGTGGTGTTGTCATTACTTCTTCCAACTAACAGTTGGGAGTTTCAAAAAGAAAGGAGGCTATGGGAGGTGAAAGTCTGGCTATGCAGATGGTGTCAAAGAATGAAATTTAGATTTCTGGATCACAATCTAAAACACCAAAATGATATGCTTTGGGCTAGGAATGCAGCACATGTTAGTAGTATAAGGTTACATATGTTTGTCCAAAAATGAGCTAAGATGGTTAAAAGGTCTTGAAAATGGAACAGAAGATCTGGACACTGGTTAAAGCCTTGCCTCAATTAAGCTTAATTAAACCACATCATTGAACTGCTTTCCCCTACTTCCTTTTAAAATGAGAAGACAGTGCTTAAGAGCCCTTCTAATCCTAGTATTTAATATACATTTAATCAAGAAGGAAAGAATGATACCTGATGTAATGTCATCTTTGTGTAGAGACCCAGCAGGTGTGATCTGGAAGGAATTACAATAATACCCAAGGTACACAGTAGGGTCCACAAGATAACAATTAAGAGCAGATACAGACATAAACATCATAGTTTTAGATGGCTATACACCATTACATAGGGTTTGAGTAGAGAACAAAGAAATTATGATATTATAAAAAATGAAAACAAATACAATATCACTGTAGCCACTTGCACAGAAATGGAATGTTGTGACTTAGGCAAAGAACTTTAGTGAAAGCAAATAAGATATATACTTACACAGAGTTCTTAAGTGTTAAGGTGCCATAAAGAATACAAGGGTTTCTGGCAGTGGTGGCACACACCCATAATCTCAGCACTTGGGAGGCTGAGGCATGAGAATTGTGCGTTCGAGACCAGCCTGGGTTACAAAGTGAGCTCAAGGCCAGTCTCAACTGCATAGTGAAACCCTATCTCAAAAAGACAAAAAAAAAAAAATGCAAGGTAAGAATAAAGGAGATCAATCCCAACAATTCATTTATCCATTCATTAATTCAACTTGAGTAATAATTAAAACATTTACCACTATTTATAGTCCCACTAGTCAGAATATATGTGTTAGCCAATCAGAAGAGATGCTGGCTGTAAACAAATGGATTGTGGGTAACGGTATATGTGTGCTGGCTTTCTATCATCTCTGTGTTCAGTAACTTAAGCAATTAAACACTCAAAAGGTATAGTATGTGCACACGTGTGTGCATACACCTCCTGTGTATGAAAGCACTTCGAATGCCTTTCAAAACATGGTTCTTACCTTAAATGACATCTTAACTGTAAATTACTGACAATAAAATTGTAAGATTGCATAGTCCCTTTTTGAAGAAAAAAATTTTAAATTTAAATTCAATTTTAAAATTCATTTTACTATAAATGTTTGGCTTAACTATGTTTGTTTTCTAAATATCTGCATGGTTTTTTATATCATGCTTTGTTTTTTTCTTGGAAAACTGGAATAAAACACCCAATAACATTAAGTATTCGTCCATGAATGCCATGAGTATACGAGATGTGTTTCTCTCACCTTTACATGTGACATCTAATTCAAATAAGTATTAAATTGGTAAGATCTCAAAAGTTTCCCCATAGAAATGTGGAATCAGTGTTTTGTTTTTTTTCAACATTTATCCTTTCTAAGGAGAATTCTGAATCAGCCAGCATTCCTTCTATTCTTTTGCAAGTAACCACTATACATACTGAGGTAGTTTCTTCACTGAATAAATTTTGCCAGTGGTTATCTAGATGTGACTTTTTAAATTTTTTATTTTCTTATTGATGTTTACAAACACCTTTTAGGAAAATATTCGCCTTCACATCTCTTTGCATTCCCATTTCTCTAGTCATTTTGAAGTATTCTTTTCCTTTTTGAAAGACCTATACTTCTTACTAACAAATAATTTCTAGAATAAATACATATATTTTAGAATATAGCATAAATGTATTATAACTACATGCACACATACCTCTTAGCCTCAGTCTCTGAGTTAGGCTACTCCCTTTGGGCCTCTGCTGTAGTGGTCATTGTTGCTGAAGTTATTGATGCTGCTGTTGTCATTATTTACCATTACCTGAAATTAGTCTACCTAGATACTGTGTTTATCAGCAAACAAAATTTTTTTATAACTGTTCAATATATATACACATGGATTGATCAAATGTCCTTCCTAAAAATGAGCTCTAAAATTAAGGACAAATATTTACTAATATTTGTCCTTAATATTTACCAATATTTGTCCTTATATTATAAAAAAATACTATAAAAAATGAAACAAATACAATATCACTGTAGCCACTTGCACAGAAGTGGGATGTTGTGACTTAGGCAAAGAAGAATTTTAGTGAAAGCAAATGAGATATATACCTACTCATCATCTGAGAATGGGAGATTTGGTATTAAAAAATCCAGCTACTTTAATTCGATAGTTCTTCTTGTTGTTATACTGTGACAATGTACTAGATGTGGCATTGTAATGAAGAACGATGCTGCTTTAACAAATCTATGTCTATTAAATGTATCTGGAGGTGACATAAAATTCATAATGACAGTCTGTTCTATAATCACTATTCTTTAATAAAGGATTCATCATAAAGCCAAAACCAAAGAAGATATAGTAAAATATGTTGCTAATAGTATGGTGTAAGTGGAAGGCTCAGCACAGTCTGTGCAAAGAGCAATATGAAGAATACAATGGTTTGAAGAAAATTGAAGGACTTCTTTCCAACTCATAATGTAAGCGCAATAATCTTCCCTTTAGCTTATTTGCCTAAAAGAGCCTGTAAAGTTATGTAATTGCAAAGTGAAACGCAGCATGAAAAGTGATTTGCCGTTTATGGCAGCCACTGATTAAGAGATCCAGTTTTCAGCAATGTCAACAATCGTTAAGAAAAGTCAAAGATTAAATACTGCACAAAAACAAACAAACTAGGCAAATGAATAAATTGTTTCTCGTAATTTACAGTTACTTTGCAATGGAATTTTATACTTAAATTAAAAACTAATTTACCTGTAAATAATGATGATTTTAGTAACACACAAAACTACTTCACTTCAGTTTGTTTCCTGTATGCCTTTTACAGTTTTGAGGTGACAAATTTTTTGTATCATATATTTCAGTCTTGACTCTTTGATGTATTGTAGTTACACATAATCACCTTGAACTCTTCAACTTTACATAGAAAACTTTGAATGCAACTCATAATGTTTATAGTGAATAGTAGTTTTGCTAAATAAAAAAGAAATTGTCAAAAACCCGATTAGGATGATCTTATAGAAGTTTACATGCAATTTTCTGTCATATAACACTACAAAGATAAATGTATTTCTGTACCAAATTCAGTCATCCTCAACCAAATATGGGGAGAAAGAATAAGATGGGGGAAATGATTAAAGCATGGTATGTGCATGGAAAAACCTGCCAACATGAAACCCATTAACCTGCACAACAAACATGCACTGATAAAAATATGGAAACAAAATTTTCTTCTCAAATTTAGACAGATTATATATCCCAAGAGTGTTTTAGTTTGAACAAAAACTAAATAATGCCAAGAGATACCCCCCGGACTATTTAGGTAAGAACCACTTAGTTTCAGATCCCTTGATATTTTAACTATGTTTTACTTCTTTTTCTTAACATAAAATATTAGTTATGCTAATTAAAGAAATTTAGAATACACAAAAATTAATAAAATTACCAGCAGTACTTCCACAGTTTAGAAATAATCCTGATAGTGAAGACACTTATTCCAGTTACTCAATTAACAAATATTAACAGTGACTTTATCATATCTGAATACTGTGTTGAGTCATATAAATATTTATGTGAAAAAACTAATCTTTGTCCTCAAAGAAAGACACTAAACAAGTAAATTTTAGGTTAGATAACTTGAGAACATTCAATCAAACATTCACCTAATATATGTCTTAGAAAAGAATTTCCTAAGGAAGCCATAGAGTGCTCTTTCTCTTTATTAGAATGGAAGAGCCATATGGGCAGAAATCTGTTCACTATGGGTCCCAGCACTTAATAAGGATGTGCAAACACTTGCTGTATACGTGCTCAATGAATGACTAAAACTAGAAATACAGAGAAGTAAACAAGGTCCAAAATATATATATAAAATTAAGTTTTAAAACTGAAATTTAGCGGACCATGGATATAGTTCAGCCACACAGTGCCTACCTGGCAAGAGCAAAGTCTAGAGTTTGATTCCCGGCATCAATAAATAAGTAGATAAAATTGGAACTTGAAAGTGATTTTTTAAAAAACTGAAAACTTTTAAGCAGAAGTGTAACATAATAGTATTTACATTTTTAAATCTTTCTCTGGCCATAGAATGGAGGATATTATGTATGAAACATGTCACATGCTTTTTAAATATACAACATGAAAGATGATGGTAAAATACACTAGAGCATAACTGTGAGGTTAAAGAGAAGTCAATAGATTTAAGGGACAGTTATGGTGTATAATGTGGGGTTCTTGGTTATTGACTAGATGAGAGAAGGTAAAAAAGAGGAAATCAAGGAGCACCCCAAGGTTTCTGGCTTTTCAACTGGGGAGATGGTACAGTTACTGAGAAAAAAAAATATGTTAGCTATCCCATTGCTAGGTCAGAATACCAGATACTCACAGCTTAAAGGAAGAGAAGTAGGCTCACCCTTTGCAGGGAATCCCAACCATGGTCGGCTTGCTCCAAGGCAGATATGACATGGCAAAAGGGAGTGATGGAACCAATACACTTAGCTCAGGGAGGCAGGACAACAGAGCAGGGGATCAGGATCAGATAAGAAAGGGCCAGGGACCATAGGTACTCAGGGCGGCAAGATCCATGCAGACACACCTAAAAGTGTGCTTTCCTAATCTTCTGGGTATTTTATTAACCCAAGCAAGTTGACGTATGATTAATGGTCACAGAGAAGTTGAACTTGAACAAAAAAGAAAGGAAAAAGAACCTGAAGTCAGAACAAATCTGTAAGTGAGGACTGGGTATGATTTACACTACAAATATGTTGAGTTCGAAGTGTTTGTGAGACATACAGATGGAGCTATCCAAATGCAGAATGTAGGACAAAAGTCCTGGGAGAAAATCTAGGCTGGAAATAGACTTGAAAATAATTGCAATGAAGATGCTGAGTGAAACTGTACAAGTCCCATTACTCAGAAATTGTACATAAAGAGAAATAAACTTATCACAGATTCTTAAATTATTGTAATTTCTATACTTGATTAAAATGGGTGCAACTACCAAAGAGACTTAGAAGGATCAACAGAAAGGAATAAAGAAGTTCAAGACAGTGTGTTGTCAAGGAAACCAAAGGGGAAAACTCAAGGAAGAGGGAATGTGCAATGACACTGAACGCTGAGGAGAAAGCAAAAAAAATTAGGATGGAAAAATAACTATGGGGTTAAGTTATCAGAAAAACACTGGTGAACTTAATAAAATTACAATAGCAGGAGAGAAAGACAAGAACTGAAAATATTCATAAATAAATAAGATTTACATAAGAAGATTTACTATGAATGGGAGGAAAGGAAGGTCCACACAGAACAAAAGAGGTTGGGTTAGATTTTTTAATAACAAATGCATTATAATTTTAAATATTTATGGAAGTCATAGTAGAAAGTTTATGGTAAAGGTTCAGAAGCAAAAAATATACATTATTTGTCCCTAAAAAATGAGGAAAAACCAGAAATGGATAAAACAGATTGAAAAATTAGATACAAAAAAAGTCTTCAAGCAGATAGGAAGGATGAAATAGAAAAAGAAGAAAAAATGAAAAACAAAGATGACAGATTAACAATAAAGTGGAAAAACTACGTTGAGAGAAGTCTCACCAGAAGCATGGACCTTTCTTATGAAGCAAGCTGCATCTTAATCTGCTGAGAGTGCAGGGAACCCTGGGGAGAGGAGGTCTCAGAGGACTGAGAAGGAAGAAGGCCTGACACCACTGTGAAGGGTTGCAGAGTGACTTTTTGAGGACACCAGCGGGTACAGATCAGTTGAGTCCGTGGCCATAAATTTATAGTGACACCAATTTGATCAGAAAGTACATTTTTGTTGACGGAAAGAGAGATCTGAGTGCAGGCAAGGCAGAGAGATATGGTTGGGTTCATCCAGGCTGGAGTTTTGACAGATAAATACATTATGAGCACAAAGGGCCAGCTGAGCAGAATAGCTGAGGTTCATCCATGCTGTGGCATGCACCAGTCTCCTTTAATTGCTGAACATTATTCCAGTTTGTATATACACTATATTTTATTTATCCAATCACAAACAGTAAATAGTTAGATTGGAGGTATTTTAAACTGCTATAAATAGCACTACTATGAACAGTCATACATAAGTCTTGTGTTGGGTGAGTACCTCGAAGTGGAATTGTGACATCTGGAAGGCACATGTCCAAAGCTTTTATAAAACTGTTTCCCAGAATAGCTGTACCATCTCCATCCCCATTAGTAATCAATGACGGTTTCCGTTTCTCCACATT
>PVJX010032124.1:0-20680 GCA_004027295.1 Dolichotis patagonum | reverse complement strand
CCATGAGTTTTGGACCAGCCTGAGCTACATATCGAGACCCTGTCTCAAAAGTGTTAACCAAAGGGTTATTATATAGCCTACTTAGAGTTGTCTTTTTTTTTTTATGGTCAATGCATAATTTGGATAATCTAGAGTTGAATGTAATTACCAGCTTCAGAGTTCTAGCATGCCATGGAGATTGTTTCCTTCATTCCATCATCTAGAGCCCATTGTTTGCCTGCCATTCCTATTTTCCATTATTTTCCTCTCCCCTTTTTATAGTTTTCCCATTTCCTTAGTAGTTATCCTCTACCTTAGCAATATGGGACAAACCTCTCTTAAAAATGTTTGCAGTGCTGGGGATTGGATCTGCGGCCTGGTGCATGCTGAATAAGTGCTCTGTCACCAAGCTCCACCCCCAGCTCTGCCCCTCCCGCTTTGTTTTATCATCAGGATGACCTTGAACTCCTAGATTACAGAGATCCTTCTGCTTCACCCTCCTTAGAATGTGGGACTACAGTGCACAGCAGTGCACCCAGCTTCAGAGCTTTACTATCAAGTATTTGCTGGCATCTCCAGGTTATACCTCCTTCATAGACCCTCTCCTCAACTTCTGTACTGGACTTCTGACTCTGTAGTTCTTTCCTTAGATATCTCACTTGACACACTTAAAATTCACCATTTTATTCTCTCACATGCAAACCTACTCTGGGAGTCTGCAATGTCAGTAAGAAGCAGCTTTTTCTACAGTCTGTTCTGACTGAGGCATGTGATTCATTGCTTTAGTACACTTTATTCTTAGCATACATTTTAAATGTCTTACACCTTACTGTTAAATGAAATATTCTTTTTTTTTTTTTTTTGTGCCGGGGATCGAACTCACAACCTCACACTTGCCAGGCAGGTGCTTAAGCCACTGAGCTAAATCCCCGGCCCCTTAAATGAAATATTCTTACCTGGATGCAGTGGCACATGCCACTGCCAGGCTGAGGCAGGAAGATTAATGGTCCATGGTGAACCTGGGCATCTCAGCAAGACCCTGTCTCAAAAAATAAAAAGAAGGGCCAGGAATATAGCTCAGTGGCACAATTGCCTGCCTGGCAAGCACCAGGTCCTGAGTTTGATTCGTAGTACCAAAAAAAAGGGCTGAGGATGTAGCTCAGTGATAGAGTGCTTGCCCAGCATGTACAGAGAGCCCTGGGGTCAATCCCTGTTACCACAAAATAAACAAATATTATACTAGTCTTAAAATACTATATGTCTGATTTTGTTGGCCCAGAATTAGTTTTGGTCTGATTGACCTTTTTAAAAAATTCATCTTTAGTGGGTGTAGTGGCACATGCCTGTAATATCAGCACTCGGGAGACTGAGGCAGGAGGATCACCACAAATTTGAGGCCAGCCTGGGCTACATAGTGAGTTCAAGGTCAGACACATCTTAGCTATTCCCCATGGGAGTTCAATTAGTTGTTCCATACATGAAAGCCTATAAAATTTTTACTTAGCTAGAATATCATTGCCCAAATGGAACTTTCTACAGTGACAAAAATGTTTTATATTTGCATTTTACAATATGGTAACCAATAGCTACATCTGTCTCTAGAACACTAGAAATGTGGCTAGTATAACCAAGGAATTGAATTCTAAATTTCATTTAAATTTTTTGTTGTTGTTTTTGGTACTCATGATCTTACACTGACCAGCAGCACCAGGCAGGCGCTTATGCCACTGAGCTAAATCCCTGGCCCAATTTCATTTAATTTTAATTATTTTAAATTTATGGCCAAGTGTGGTGACACATGCTTATAATCCCAGCACTCAGGAGATAGGAGGATCACTATGAATTTGAGGCCAGTCTTGGCTATCTAGTGATTTCGGGACCAGCCCAAATTGCATAGCGAGACCCTGTTGCTAAATAAATAAATTACATAACCCTGTGCAGCTAGTAGATGCCACACTAAATAGTGCAAAACTAGGAAACCACATTCATAATTTTTAGGATATAAATGATAGAAATCAGCTGGGCATGGTAGTGCACTGAGAAGGTTGAGGCAAAAGGATCACAAGTTCAAGGCCAGCCTGTACATCTTAGCAAGATCCTGTCTCAAAACAGTCACTTGAAATTAATACGAAAAGAAAAAATAACAGAAATCAGTTTAAACAAGCTTGAGAAAAAAACACTAGATGAAATGATAGTAAATTGGATAAACATTATTGAATCCAGAGGTACAAAGGAATTAAGCTCTGTTTCATGCCTTGGGTCTGCTTCTCTGTATTTTGGATCTTATTCTCTTCTACTTTAGATAGATTTTGTCCATGTGGTACTGGCAGCTATAACTTTATATTCTACCGGTACTGCCATTCTAAGGAGGCCTGTCATCTCAATGAGCTTCAAGAAAAAAGTCTCAGAGGATACTGATTAGCCAACATGGGACATATGTGCAATCTCAAAGCAAGATGTTAGGATCAGCCAGACCTAGATCGTGTGCCTGCTCCTGAAGAGGAACGGGGAGTGGGTGTTATAATTGATGGCTCTATTAGAGCAATGTGGAGTAAGGGAGATACAGATTTCTACAGGGAAAAAAAGAAAGGTGGAGTAGATCAAAATAACTACAGTAAATGCTGTTGTTTCTATAAATGGGGCATGGTGGTGAAGGCCTGTAATCCCAGCACATGGGAGGCTAAGGTAGGAGGATCATGTGAGTTGAAGGCCAGCCTGAACTACAGAGTGAGACCTTGTCTCAAAAATGAAAAACAAAACAAAATCAGTGTTTTTCTGACTATTTCAGTTATGAGTGTTAAATATGCACTTCAAGTTCTTTTTCTTTTTCTTTTTTTTTTTTTTTTTGGTACCAGGAATCAAGCTCAGGACCTTACAATTACCAGGCAAGCACTATTCCACTGAGCTATATCCCTGGCCCTAGTAAAATGATTAAATTATCATATAGCTACTCAGTGGAGTATTTTGAAATCTTTTTAAATAATCATAATGGAATAAAATCAGTGGATTCTATCAATGTCAGTGTCCTGGTTGTGATACGGTATTATAATTTTGCAGGAGGGCAATTTGGATAAAGGGTACGTAGATCTCTCTGTGTCATTTCTTTTTGTTTCTCCCTCTGTTATTTCTTACAATTTCATGTGATTTTACAATTATCTTAAGATAGAAAGGTTAACCAATATTTAAATCATAATTCTAAATATGTCAACATATTTTTATTTATGTAAAAAAAAAAGCTAAAATTTGTATGCAAACTGTATTCAATTATGCATATGAGAAAAAGGATACAGAAAAAACACCCAATGAGAATGACAATATTTCGCTGTTTAGTATTCAGGTTAATGGTACTGAAATCTCATATGGAGGGGGAAATTTTTATGGTAGTCTTATAGAAAATATAGCATATTATATAATTGATTAGCGGTTACATCTGAGTTGTTGGATATTACATGATTTTTTTTCTTTTTTATAGTTTTCCTCATTTTTTAAGTGCCCTGTAGGAATATACTCTTACTTTTCTAATCAGTAAAGTAAAAATTATTTTTTAAAAAGGTACATTTAAAAATCTTGCTTTCTCAGCATGCCAGTGTGAAGGAAAAGATACCCGAATTCCATTACTGAAGGAAGTTTTTGAGGCCTTTCCTAACACTCCTATTAACATCGATATCAAAGTCAACAACAATGTGCTGATTAAGAAGGTACTTAAGACATTGCCTCCTCTTGGTGTGTTGCATCCAATTTTACAATCTAAAAGGTTAGAGTAGATGACTGCATAGATGACAGTGTTCAAGGAAACAGGATACTCCAGGGATTGGCATTGTTGTAAAAACTGCCTAGTCACTTGAGTTTCAGGAAAGTCTGTTTCAGTGTGACGTGGGATGTCTCAGTTGTGGATAAAAGTAAGCTATGCATGAACTGGGCATGGTGGCGCATGCCTGTAATCCCAGTACTTGGAAGGCTAAGGCAGGAGGATCACTGTGAGTCTGAGGCCAGCATGGGCTACATGGTGAGTTCAAGACCAGCCTGAACTACATAGCAAGACCCTGCCTCAAAAAAAAAAAAAAAAAAGTAAGCTATGCACTAGTCATTCTGGCATTTGTATAACTAATTTCTAGTTTACCATTTTAGTTGTGATTATTTTATATCAAATTACTAAGTAGTTACATTCTGTGAAATAAATTATATAATGGTAAAATATAAATACTTGTCTGTAAAATATGAATTTATTTAGCAGTTTTTTTCCAAAATTTTACACTAACAACTGGCAAATAGATACTTGTAGTCCACTTTGTAAGTAAAATGATACAAGTAGATTTACAAATAGGCAGATGTATAAAATTTTGAATTTTCACCTGTAGGTTTCAGAATTGGTGAAGCAGTATAAGCGAGAACACTTAACAGTATGGGGTAATGCCAGTTATGAAATTGTAGAAAAGTGCTACAAAGAGGTAAGCTTTAAAAATGATACAAAATCATCTGGTTTCGCTGTTGTCATGTCAATAAGTCATTACAGCAATAATTTTTAAAACTTCTTTTATTTCATAGCCTGAATACAAAGACAGATAATACTGAATGGAAGCAGGTATCGAAAATGTTTGCTTATGAACATAATAGATTTTGACCTTGCAATTTAAGTTCATTATAATCAAGTTGGTTCAAAGAATTATTTTTACAACCTAATAGTTTATCAGCATTTTATGTATATTATAAAACAAAATATGAATCCCATTTTCAGTGTTTAGTTTTATTAGGCAATTGAATTTTTAATGTGATTTTAAATCAAAGTATATAGTCTATGAATTTCTCTTTGTCTTCTCAAATAGACTTCAGTTAAGCCAAGAACATAATTTTGGGTATTATATAAAACAGAGCCACCTACTCATTGAAAGTTTTCTGCTTGGAGGAAATAAATCTATAAAAATTAATTTGAGCCAGTGCAGTAGCACATGCATGTCATCTGAGCACTCCAGAGGCTGAGGCAGAAGAATTGCTGTGAGTTCAGGGCTAGCCTGAGCTGTCTCAAAAAAGTTAATTTGATATTTTTTGAAATGATAGTCAGTTAAGAAAATTGGAAATTCAAACTGTTTAAAAAAATTGTAAGCACGGCAGACTCCTTTTATTGTACAAGTGCTATCATAGCACAGAAGTATCATGACAGTAGTAATTCTCATATACAGAGAACCCTTCTGGGACAGTTCTTTCTTCCTGGAAAATGAGGCAAAAACATCCATGATCAGCACCAGTGCAGCCTGCAGTGCAGTGGAGGCACTTGCTGTGGCAAGATTCTTTACGTGCAGCAGGCTTTGCAAAGTCCCACCCAAAGTAGCTTGTGTTCAGAGGGAACTGAACAATTACTCAGCCCTGCAGCCTTAGCTCCTAGGAGCTTAGAACTAAGACTTCTCTAGGACAAATCACTGTCTGATGATTTTCAAATGTTACGTACTGGAGGCCTCATGACCTGCTGATGTTCTTACATCATCACACACATTTTCAAATAAATGATGATATTAACAGCTGGAAAGGAGACAGAAAACTGGGTCTTTTACAAGTTGCTGGTAGCAAATGTGAAATTGTACAGACATTCTCTTTAGTAGTTTTTTATAAAACTAAACATACGTTACCATGTGAACCAACAATGTCACCTTAGTCATTTATCCCAGAAAAATGAAAGAACACACACAAAAACCTGTACCTGAATTTTTTAAATTTGTAATTCATGCTAGTACATGTTTTCAGTGCATAATGATTACATTCATTGTATACCAAAATTAAAATTTGCAAAAGCAAACTACTGGAGAAAACCAAATGTCCTCAATAGGCAAATAGCAGAACAAACTGGTACATCCATACAATGGGATACTAATCATTAATGAAAGGGAGTGAGCTGTTAATACCTGCAACAGCCTGGATGGTGCTCAAGGGCATTATGCTTAGTAAAAACACCAGCCTCAAGATCATATACTGTAAAAACAAATTACATATTCTGTATGATTTCATTTATAAATAGGATTCTCAAAACTGTAAACATGGAGAGCTGATTAATGGCTGCCAGGGGACAAGGACTGAGGATAGGGTAGATAGTTGGCATAAATTCTAAGAGATGACATGAGAGAATTTGTATGGTGATAAAACAATTTTGCTTGTGGTGGCTACATGGATCTACACATGGATTAAAATTGCATAAAACACACACAGATGAATAGAGTTTTTAAAATGGTAACCCAATCCCACCCCACAAAAAGGTGAAAACTGAATAGAGTTTGTGTCTGAATTAATAATGATATACTATTCCAGGCATGGTGGTGCATGCCTATAATCCCAGCACTCAGGAGGGTGAGCAGGTGAGGCAGAAGAATCCTCATTGGGCCACATAAGCGAGTTCAAGGCCAACCTACAATACATAGTGAGACCCTGTCTGAAAAAAAACCCAGTAATAATAATAAACCAGAACCAATTCCTGGTTTGAACTTACAGCGCAGTTACATCAAATGTCACCTTTTGGGGAAACTGTAAGAAGGAAGAATGAGGCTCCCCCAGTTTTGTTTTGTTTTTAAAGGGAATAAAACAGAACAGTAAAATGAAACAAAACAAAACACGTAATAGGACAGTAAGAAATCCATAGCCGTACTATAATACATATTGTTATCCTCTAAATAGTTGCCCAGACCACAGGCTTCAGACCTGCAAAATTGATCAAATAACTTAAATGTTAAGTTGCTTTGTTTGCCTCCTTCAGTTACTATCATCTCAGCCTGTGTCATGCCCGGTTGCTCACAGGTCGGGGTGGAAGCGGCAGATGGAGGCGGCTTCTTTGCTGCTTCTCCCCAGCCAACAGGGCCTCCGCCAGCACACAGGGACGCTGCTCGCTGCGGCTTCCTTGTTGCTTCTCCCCAGTGGGCAGGGCCCACACCGGCACACAGGGAGGCCCCGAATAGCTTCCTTGCTGCTTCTCCCTGACTGACAGGGCCTCTGCCAGCACACAGGGAGGCTACATGGCCTCCCGGCTGTTTCTCCCTGGCAGCTGGCAGGTCCTCCATTGGTGCATCTAGATGCCCCCAGTTTTGAGTCTATAATTATTTCAAAAATTAAAAAATTTCTCCTGGCCCACATTCACAGAATTTTTTCCTTGATTCACATTCTTCATTTTTTTGGAAGCCTTTAGCTTTCTATTATTTTAGAATTTTGGGGTGATCAAACTCGACCTCACGCTTGCAAGGCAAGCACTTAACGCCACTGAGCTAAATCTCCAGCCCTGTTATTTTAGAATTTGAAAACTCCAAAAACTTTTCTGCAAAGACATTCAAGCATCACAGTAAAAAATCTCAATAATTACCATTCATATTATCATCATACTATATACTGTCTTTGAGACAGGGTTTCACTATTCAGTTCAGGCTGGATTTGAACTCACTTTGTAGACCAGGCTGGCCTTGAACTTGTTGTGATCCTTCTGCCTCAGCCTCCTGAGAGCTGGGATTACAGGTGTGCACCACCATGCCTAACCTTGATCCATTTTTTATAGTTTGTATATATGATCTAACAGGCTTTCACATTAGTCATTTAATTTCCAGATGCTATAAACTTAAAACATAAAAGTAACAGGAAGTAGAATACACAGTGATGATGGGAGACATATGTGGCACTGATTCTCACTTAATGACTTTTTATGCATTCACACAGTGTAGTGGCTGCACATACTAAATAGTTTAGAAGTTTATGAATGTCATACTCCCAGCACTTTGGGGACTGAGGCAGTGAGTTCAAGGCCAGCCTGAACTACATAATGAGACCCTCTCCCCAAAACATAATTAATTAATTAATTAATTAATTAAAAATGTCTTGGTCTCCTCTCACATATTCTAATTTAAAAGATATAAAGTAAAAGTAGAGTCAGTTGTTCAATATTTTCCAGCTAGCCACTGTCTCCCACTCCTGGCAACCATGCATAGCTCTCCGGAAGTATGTTACTGTTTTTGGCTCTCATTCCAAAATGGCATAAATGTTGCAGGCCGGCCCATACTCCTGTTTTTCCCTAAGCTTCATAATCCTTAGTGTGTGAACTGGCAAAACTCAGGGCTTTTCAGGGACTCATATACCGTCTTAGAGCAGAAACACCTGCATATAAATAAACGAGAAACGTTACAAGGCACCATGTGAACACAGGGACAAAACAAATCCTCAAGCCTTCTTATTTTTCTTTAAATAAAGAATTAGGTAATTTACAGTTAGTTATTTAATATAAATTACTTTTTCATGATTTTCAATTTATTACTGATACAGAAAATTTCATTTTAAGCCCCATAACTGCATTAAAAATTGTAGTGTGCGCACGTGTGTGTGTGTGTGTGTGTGTGTGTGTGTGAGAGAGAGAGAGAGCGAGGAAGAGGTTGGAGAAGAAGAATAGGGAGTTGGTATTTAATGAGTATAGATTCTAGTTTTGTAAGATGAAAAACCTGGAGATTTATTGCTCGAGAACACAAATATACTTGATATCCCTGAGTGATCCCTTAAAAAAATGTTAAGATGGGAACCAGATGTGGTGGCATAGGGCTAAAACACACTCAGGAGGCTGAGACAGAAGATTGCAAGTTCTAGGCCAGCTTGTACTACAGAGGAGGGCAGTCTCAAGATAAGAAAAAAGTTAAGGGAGCAAATTTTATGTTATGTGATGTATATTTTACATATATGAAAGTTATATCTTTCAATTTTTAAAGTTTCAGGATTTCAAACACATTTTCTAATAGAAACTCGGAATAATGGTAGATTGGACTTTAAAAATCCAAATCCTACTTATATTTTGTATTTAATCCATAGCATACATGAACCATGACCTATGTAGATGTTATGTTCTATAGGTCATGTAGACTTTAAATTTTGTTTAATGTATTATAGTAAAAAAAAAATACTGTTGATTCACTTCAAAGTGTTCCTGCTTTCTTCAAAGATAATTTAGGGGTTACTTAGTTCAGCAGCACAAGCACCTGCCTGACAAGTTCAAGGTCATGAGTTTAATCCCCAGTACTAATAAATAAATAACTAAAATAACATTTATTTTAAAAAAGACATTTATTCCATCAATATTGCCACTCTACAAAGCAGTTCTAGTCCTCTTTTATCAATATCTTTAGTTATGCTGTCATGATTGCTTCAGAATCCTGAACTGATCCAAAATACTTATTTTTCCTGGTTGTTTTGACTTTGGGGAAGAGCCAGAAATCACATGGTGCCAAATCCAGTGAATAAGGTAGATGAAGACACACCAGAATGTTTTTATTTAATAGACATTGTAACAATGTCTGTAACAATTTTGAATGAATTCAGGACTTTATAGAGGCAGCCATGAAAAGATATGAGAGAACTTCCAGAAATACTTGAGAAACGATGGAGTGTGTGTGTGAACCAAGTGGAAGGAGAATGAGGCGTTGCTGATTCTTGTGTGTAGAATGTGAATACATGAGTATTTTGAGGAAGACTAATGACAATGCATTTTACTATAATTTTTTCATCATGCTTCTTTTTAAAATGATTGCTGAATTTTTTTTTAGTCATCTTTATTTTTGTCCCATTAGATTCTAGTATATTTAGTCTCTAGTTGTAACCACCAGACAGAAGTGGTATTGCAAATGCAGAGAAGGAACAGAAACTTTAGCAATACTAATAACAGTTTAGGGCTCCAAGGAGAACCTTACATGTTTGTTAAAAAATAGCTGTTCTTAAGGGAAGTCATTATTCAGGGAGACCTTCAATGAATGTTGAGATATAGTGTTGGGAAATTTTGAGGCTTATGAAATAATGCTCTTTATTTGATCAGTTACGTAAAGTAACATATAATATTGGTTTTTTGTTTTTTTTTTTAGAATTCAGATATTCCTATACTCTTCAGTCTACAACGTGTTCTGCTTATTCTTGGCCTTTTCTTCACTGGCCTCTTGCCTTTTGTGCCTATTCGAGAGCAGTTTTTTGAAATCCCAATGCCTTCAATCACACTGAAGTAAGTGCTTACCCTGTTTTCATCAGTTGTAAATTATAGAACGATTAAGAAAAACAGCTCACTAATACCAGTATTGCTGTGATTGGTTCACTTATGTTTTAGTGCTGGGCCTTGAACCCTGAGCTTTGCACATGCTAAATGTGCACTCTGCCACTGTGAGATGGATGGTGTTTACCCCCTCATGTCCAGCCTGGTCCTCAGTGTAATAGTGTTGAGTGGTGATATGGAAACAGTAAGAGGTGATCAGGCCATTACAAGGGATTAATGCCTTTCTTGTGTGAGTTCTCATCGTTGGCTTTCTTTTGCTTCTTCTCACATATATGTACCCTTCTTCCACACATATCCACTGCTTTTCTGCCACCATGAAGCCCTCACAAGAAACCAATCAGATACCATTATCATATATTTGGACTTCTAGAACTGTGAGCTAAATAAGCCACTTTTCTTTGTAAATCTCCCAGCCATAGGCATTTTGTTAACAGTAATTAAAAAACAGACTAAAACAACTGTCAATGGTGAAGAATAGATTTCTGTGGATCTGGGAGGTGGTAGTGCAGTGGTATAGCACTTGCCTAGTATGCACGAGGCCTAAATTTAATCCCCCATACAATATGCACACAGAAAGGAGTCTCATGTTCTACCTGACCTGTGTTGATGGTGGTTTTGATATAATCCAAACATTTTTTAAAATAAATTATAAATGATTAGAAATACTTAAATCTGGGCCTATCTCAGGTTATAGTGATGTTCTGTGCCTGTGTAGTCCGAAGTCAGATAAAAGGAATTGAGCTTAATTATAGACATTTACTAATTTTTTTTTATTTTGACATCAAACAGCAATTGCCCTTCAACTTCCTTTACTTTATTTTACTTTATTGGCAGCAATCCCCAGCTGAACTCCATTAAACTCCAAATTCACCAGTAAGATTAACACATCAAGGAGGGAAAAACCTCCTTGCTATACTATACCTATACTACTACTATACCTACTGAAAAAAAGAAAGGAACAAAAACAGAGAAAAACCTTTACAGATAGGAGAAAGAAGAGTAGAGTTACTTTGTGTAAGGTATTTTTATATTTATATAATTTATCTGCAAGGTGCAAAGCCTTGCTTTTCACTCACTAAGGTAATAGAGAAAAATATTTAAAACATTTAGAATTGCCTGACAAGTAATAAGCTCTCGATACTTGATAGCTTTTATTGCTAAATTATCTTATTATTATAATTAAAGAAGGCTTTGTCTCATAATTCTGTGTACTTAGAGTGTGATTTTTAGCTCTAAATTCATAAGAATAACTGAATGATAACAAAGGAATTTGGAGCTCCTTGGAGGATTATGTAAATGTGATGTAAAACATTTTCATCTCATTCAGAACTTTAATCAATCAAGCTGGGGCTGGGGTTGTAGCTCAGTGGCAGAGTGCTTATCTAGCATGAGTGAACTCCTGGTTTCCATACCCAGGACTGCAAAATGATAATAATACTAGTAGTAGTAATGATAATAGTAATCAGGCTGAACATCAGCGCAGCAGTTATTAGAAAATATTGGTTTAGGGGCTGGGGATTTAGCTCAGCGGCATAAGCGCCTGCCTTGCAAGCGCACAGTTGTAAGTTCAATCCCTGGTACTGACAAAAAAAAAGAAAGAAAAGAAAAGAAAATATTGGTTTAAAAAGTCCAGTCAAAGGGCCAGGGATTTAGCTCAGTAGTGCAGTACCTGCTTGGCAAGCATGAGGTCCTGAGTTCGATTCCCAGTACTCCCCACAAAAAAAATCTGGTCAATATTCTTGTGCTTAGTTTCTGTTTCATGCTCATTTTGCTATTTGAGTTTCTTAGTGATAAACATATTTATTCTAACTATGGTCAGTTATGTTCATTAAGAGTCTTGTAGCTGCTTCTCAAACAAAAATAACAGAAAATACTTCTACCAAGAAACTGTTTCCACTTGCTGTATTAAAATGATTCCTGTTTATTCCTGAAGTGCTTGGCTTTTCTCCTGACTATAATAGGTCTTATACTCCAGATTAATTCCACATCTCGTTTTGGAAGTAAATGTTATTGAAATACATACTGTATGAATGCAAGAAGTGCAAGCACCATACATTAGTCTTTTTTCTAAAAAGCAATTATGGAGTAAGACATAGGTAGAGAATAATTTGTGTATATTTTAGTATTTGAGTGGAAGACAACTGATACTTTATAAGACACTGTGTTCAATCAGATAATTAATGTATGAGGTACTAAACCCCTGAGATACCTGAAATTATAACCAGGACTTTCCATTTGGGCCTAAGGTGGAGGAAAAAAGAACTTGTATTGCATTCAGAGAGCTCGTAATAAAAACTGAATTGAGAGAAAAGGAAAAAAGAAAGTTAAGACTGGAGACTTAGGTCTGAGGATATGGCTCAGTGATAGAGCACTTTCCTGGCATAGAGAAGTCCCTGGATTTGATCTCCACCTCCCATTTAAAAAAAAAAAATGGAAACTCTCAGAATTATCTGAAGAAAGCAGCCTAGAAATCTTAGCAGGACAAAGACTCATCAGAAGTTTCCTTATGGCCAGCACCCAAGGTTAGTCACACAGGTAGTTATGCAGAAGGCATCAAATAGATGGAAGAAGGAACTCAGCGTGGGGCTAAAAATTCAAGTAGATCTTTTTATTGTAGAAACATAATTACAAAGAACATGGTGCACATCTTCCAATGTTGAAAAAGGAAAGAAAATATGTATTCAATGCTTCACTTTTACCCCAAATATCTTTTAATCTAGATTATGATTTGGTTGTATGTTTCAGTCTGCCACATACTAAATGATAAGCAACAAAGTGAGAGAAAGAGATTTCATCAAAAGAAGAGAAGAGGGTCCGTGACATAGCTCAGTGGCACAGTGCCTGCCCAGCAAGCACAACGTTGAGAGTTCAATTCCCGGTACAAAAAAAAAAAAAGACTGATGAGCCTGGGGCACCAGGTGGTCTCTGGGAAAACAATGCTTATTTAATTGTTTCATCTTTAAATAGTGGTCATAAAAAGTTAGCTTGAACCCATTGGGCCATACATTACTTTTGTCCTACAAAAGTTTTTTGAGAACTTGCTAACTAGGTACTCTTTTCATTTTTCAACTTACTTTAATCCCACTGACCTATTCTCATATTAAAATTTGTAATTAAAACTTTGTTTTACTTTAGGTTAAAAGAACCACATACCATGACCAGAAGTCAAAAGTTTCTTATCTGGCTTTCTGATAGGTAAGAATTCTAGTTTCTTGATATATAAGAAATTACTATTGCTGTTAGGTAATTGTTGTAGCTATATTTGTTAAATATAATACTTAACAATCCAGTGCAAACTTGTCTCATGTAATTGGTAATGAGGGCTTGTTGAGCATCTACTCTGCAGGTGGCTAAGCTTGGGTCATATAAAACTAGCTTGAAATGTAATGTTACCCACTGTCATGAGAAAACAGCCCTTAATCACCCAACTAAATGAATCACCTGGGATTATGTAGCTAATTAATATTAGAGTTGGGATAAATAATCTTTCCCTTCCATTTATTAGCTGTTTCTGTTAGCCAGTGGTCCAAAACATGATAAAAAGTGCATATATCAATATAGTATGTGTAAAAGCATACATTGCCTGTTGGAGTACTTCTTAGAAGTATTTGCACCAAGACAACCGCAGAAAAGTAGTCCTGCCTACAGGATAGATATCTGCTTTGAAGAAAATGCTTAAATTTCTACAACATGTTGAGTTTAAAATTAGGGAAAAAACATAAAAATTATTCAGTATTTTGCTTTAAAATGGAGCCTTGAAAGCTTTAATTCGTTAATAGTCCTAAATCCCAGCACTGAGGGAGGCTGAAGCAGTTGAATTGCCATGAGCTTGATGCCAACCCGAGCTACATAGTGAGTTCAAAGCCAGCTTGAACTACATGACCCGTTCCCCCCACCGCCAAAAAAATTTTTTTAAAAACCCTAATCCATTATGTAACTGAACTAAGATGTTGTAGAAATTGACCTGAATTTCCTGTCTTATTTAACTTGGAAAGCTGGGAGCACAGACTTCATCCAACAGGGAGAATGAGGAAGCCTCTCCTCCACTGAGGTGCTCAGGCGGCTAAGGATGGGTCTTCTGGGGATCTGTGGCAGCGTGAGTGGAGGATCTGGTTGTCCAGTCAGCATCCAGCAGCTAAAGGGATCCAGAGTTTTCATTAAGTCGTAAATTCCACCACAGCAGCCGTTATTACCTGAGGCCTTTGTTTGCATTGCTGAAGCCCTGGGATTAATGAAACGAAGAATTACTAAACTCTAATTGATTGAGATAGGAATAAAGGTTAATTCTAGACTTTAGTTAGAACTAATAAATACCTAAATCTGTTTTGGTTTTCCTTTCTAGATTATTAATGAGGAAAACTTTATTTGACCACCTCACTGCCCGAGGCATTCAAGTAAGTTTCTGGGATGACACATTTTGGAAACAGTGTAGCCCACTTGTTGAAGATAGGTTTGAAAGGCAAGGGCTTTTCAGTGACTTGTGAAGAAGTCTGCCTGCTGCCATCTTAGGCAGACTAGAGACCACTTTAGGCCTCTTCCGTGCTGCTGTGCTTTTACCACTGCTAAAGATGTCCAGCCATGGGTTCCTAAGGTCACTACACCGTGACTCCCAACATTCCTCAGCCCTGCCCCTCCAAGACAGCCACCACTCTCCTGCTTGCTCAGCTTGTCCCTGCCAGGGAACCACAGCTCCTTTTCTCTAAACTCTTCCCCTTTGAAAGTCCACTGGGACCTTGCCTTCCCCAGTACCCCTTTACGCTTGTGACCCTCTAAAGACCCTATGGCCTGTAGAAGAGTTGCCCGTCTGGCCTAAGTGGCAGGGCACTCTCTCAGGTTTGTTCTGAAATACACCTGTCCTGATGAGGTCCTCCCTTTGTTTTTTCTTCCTTTTTCCTAAGAATTTCAGCCCTGACTCTGATGCTGATACCTTATTGATTAACAAATGAGGACTGTGAGCTCTGCCTTACAGTTAGTGATAGAGCACAGTTAGTGATAGAGAGTTGGCCTTTGTGCAGCTTGATTGCTCTTACGTAAGAAGGAGAGCAGCTGAGGCCAGAGCGGTGGAGCTGTGCATGTTTAATGAGCAAAACCAAGTTGTTAAAGGAGTTGATGCTGTTTTTGATTTCTTAAAATGACAAGGGTTAGTTCTAAATGTGCTGAGATTATAGTGGATACATGTTATAAAGAATTTTTCTATTTTAACATTTCATACTTCTCATGATTCTGATTTTCAGGTGTACATTTGGGTATTAAATGATGAACAAGAGTACAAAAGAGCTTTTGATCTGGGAGCAACTGGCGTCATGACCGACTATCCAACAAAGCTTAAGGATTTTTTACATAATTTTCCAGCATAGAAAAAGGTACTTGGATGTATTCAGAGAAACCATGGAAAGACCTAAGAGGAGAATATATCACCATCATTTCCCTAAGATACTTCCAGAATGATACATGGTTTAATCTGCTAAGTTTTGATTACCTCATTTTTAAGCCTGTGTGAGAATGTAGAAACTATATATTGTATATTTATTTTAAACAGTACAGCATATTTTACAATTGTAAATTGTTCAGAAAGATAACTGGTTATGAGATGTAAGTAGATTATTGATGAAGATACTTGTATATATTGCAGTATTCTACTATAATTACATCTGAAATCAAAGACTGTTGGATAAATTGGCTATCAGTTTCATTGGAATAAGACCAATTAATTTAGTAAAAGAAAGTTATTGAAGGCCATTATAGCTGCTCTGCACTGTTTCATTATATGTAGAAACATCTTCATTAAACCAGGCATGATGGTGCACTCCTGTAATCCCAATACTTGGGAGGCTGAGGCAGGAGGATCGTTGCAAGTTTGAGACCAGTCTGCTACAAAGTGAGGTCAAGGCCAGCCTGAACTGCATAGTGAGACCCTGTCTCAAAAAGACAAAAAAAAAAGAGAGAGAAAGAATATAATGAAAACAGAGCTTGAAAATCAGTGCTATAGTTTTCTGGTAAGTTGTACGTTGTTAGCAGAAGGCAAGATCAAAGAAATAAATGAGCCAAGTGTGATGGCACACACCTGTAATCCCAGCACTGAGGAGACTAAGGCAAGAGGATCACTTGAGTTCAAGGGCAGCCTGGACTATGTAGTAAGTTCGAAGCAAACTGAACTACATAGTGAGATACTTTCTATTAAAAAAAAAAAAAAGAGTAGACTTTTCAATTGTAAATTAATACCATGTCCAGATAGTCGTGTTTTTTATGATTCCTCTAAGGAAATGCAAGATTTTCATTTTTTGGCCTTGACTTGACTGTTTGAGCCTACATCTAGATTTTAAACAACATCTTGAACTCTAATAATGTTATTAAGCTGTTGAAAGTGCACATATCATTGTTTGTAATTCTGCTAGTATGAACCACTGTCCCTGGTCTTTAAGAATTCGGTCTTCTAAATATTAAGTAGAAACAGATTTTCCCAAAACATTAGACATTACTTGCTCAGTTTTTATAATGTGACTTTATGTAAATCTGTTTTTGATTTTTTGACTAATTTTTATGCTCTCAAATTGGTAGATAAATATAATCTGGAATAAGTGTCTTTTACCTAGATTGTGTCTCTCATTTGCAGTTTGATATTTGTACAGCTATGAAGGATGACTATACTCTCTCACCTGTCCCTGGAAGACATATATATTGTTTGCTTTGTTGTTTAAACCAAAATAAAGTTTTCCAAGAACAAAGTAAGGGTCATTGTTCTGCAGTTATAGTTTCAAGTATATTCTGTAAGCTTTTTTGCAGAATGTAGTGAGGTGATTAATTGATGATATGAGTAAATGCACCTTAGATTTCACTTTAAAGAAAAAAATATAGCCATGTGTGGTGGTGCATGCCTGAAATTACATTATTTAGGAGGCTGAGGCTAGAGGATCACCACAAGTTCGAGGCCAGCCCAAACTACATACCCTGTTTGATACCCTGTTTCAAAAGATATATATAGATATGGAAGTTATTTCTTGCATTGAATAAAAGACTTCATTGGCCCTGAATCAAAGCCAGCAGATTGCTGTAACTGCCAGTTTCAAACAGGAGCCTAAAGAGAATTTTTTCTGTGGTCTGTTGGCCATTTCAGAACTTTGGAAATGGAATGGTCAATTCATCAGAAAGAAATAGAGGCTGTGAGTGTGGCAGACTTTAGGGGGCCTGAAGGGGAGAGACCCTGGCGCCTCAGGACCTGCACCATGTGGTTGACTTGGGGGTGCTAGGAGAACAAGGAAATCCTCCCCTCTCTAGGGGCAGCTGAGAGTGTGGCAGTCTTTCGGCAGCCTGAAGGAGAGAGACCCTGGCACATCAGGACCTGCACTGTGCGGTTGACTCGGGGTGCCGGGAGAACAAGGAACTCCTGCCCTCTCTGGGGGGCGGCTGTGAGTGTGGCAGGCTTGGGTGGCCCACAAGAGAGAGAGACCCTGGCGTCTCGGGACCTGCACCATGTGGTGACCTGGGGTGCTGGGAGAACAAGGAACTCCTCCCCTCTCTGGTGAGTGGCTGTGAGCCTGCTGGCGTGAGGGCTGAGAATCAAACATGTTATGTCATCCCGTCCCCCTTCCCATGTGTCATCCCCTCCCCCCTTAGCAAGTGGGAGCCAGTGAACTGGACATCTTGTGAAAGATTGACTATGTTGTTTTATATGAACTTTCCATATACAAAGATATGGACAACAATTTGGAAGAAAACGAGACAATATGATAGATAGTTAAGATCTCTGGTTGTCTAGCTTTGAGATTTATGCTTTCTTATGTCCTGTTTTGTTCTGTTTTGTTGTGTTAAATTTTACCCCCTTTAAAATAAAAAAAAAAGACTTCAGCAGATAATCTATTGAGGCTGTTTGTTTGTTTGTTTGTTTGACAGGATCCCAGAGAATTTGAGACCAGCCTGGGCTACATAGTGAGTACAAGGCCAGCCTGAACTATATATCAAGAACCGAACCTGTCTCAAAAAAACTAACAAAAAAAAAAGTATGTTGAAGTAGGTTTGGAGTTATAGCTCAGTGGTAGAGCACTTGCCTACCCTGTCCAAAGCCTTGAGTTTAATGCTCAGTGCTGCAGGGAGGAAAAAAATAAAGGAAATTAAAATGCTTACTGGAAAAGAAAAAGAAAAAAATAATAAAATAAAATAAAATGCTTACTGGGCAAGAAGAATCCCTATGAGCAGCTAAAACCATTTAGGCCTCATAAGTGAGCTAATTCTTGCTTGATTTGCATACACAAACAAAACTTGAACTTGTCCACTTTTCCTTCCTTCCTTCCTATACTGGAGATCAAACCTTGGGCCTTCACATTGAGCTACATTTGCCATTCTTTAAAAAAAAAAATGGAGGGGGGCAGGAATATAACTCAGTGGCTCAGTGCCTATCTGGCAAGCATGAAGTCCTGAGTTTAATTCCTGGTACAAAAAAAAAAAAAAATTGAGCATGGTGGCACATACTTGTAATCCCAGCACTCAGGAGGCTGAGGCAGGAGGATCTCCATGAGTTCAAGGCCTGCCTGGGCTCCTTGTAGTGTGTTCAGGGCCAGCCTGAACTTCACAGTATGACCCTGTCTCAAAAAAACAACAACAAAAAAATGTTTTTGAGAGGTTTTTGAGACATTGTTTTGGTATGTGGCCAAGAGTGATCTTGAGTTTGCTATATAGCCAGGCTGGCCTCAGACTCTTGGGGATCCTTCTGCCTCAGCCTCCCAACTGCTGGGATTACAGGTGAGCACCACCACACCCAGGTTAACGTGCTTATAAAAATTATTAGAACCAGCTCATACCCATCAGGCCAGCTACTATTAAAACATTGAAAACAGCGAGTTTTAGAGAGGTTGCAGAGGACTGGGAGGCTTGCGCACGCTGGTGGATGCACTGTGGGAAGCCGGTGGGAAGGGACGGAGAGCAGTTGTGGGAGGAAAGGTGGAGCAAGGCGCGGGCTTTCAGTGCTGGGGGCAGGATGCCTGATCTTGAAGCTTCAAAGAAGCTGAGGTTTGTCTGCCTCAGGGGTTTAGAGCTTTAGGCCCTGGTCATCTGGCTCCAAGGCAGAAACCTCAATGGGGCGGCGCGGAACCACTGATGGGTTCCGCCCATAAGAAGAGGTGCCAGGCTCGGCGTGGCGCCTGCCTAACATGGCGCTGGACAGCGTCTCCTTTCAATGCTGCTGACTCCTGCATTCTTCCAAACCCAAAATTAGACTTCCTGCTTTTTGCGTGCGCCAACACTTCCCCAATCAGCTGTCCATACGTCATTCTGCCCGCCCCTTCACATTCCACCTCCTGTCAAACCGAATAAAGCGCCAGGCTTTTCTGCCCCAGAGGATCTTGCACCCTATTGCATCTCTCCAGTGCCTGCATTAAAGGCCTTTTTCTTTTTTCCTTTTTTTGCTATTGCTTTTCTACTGCACCAAGGAAAAATCTATCGCTGCATGGTAGAAGGGGGCGGGGGTGCAGGGGAAGGCAGGAAAGCGCTGGAGAGAGGTGGCCGGCCTGCCCCACTCCCAGGCTGTGGCCACTGGTGGGCTGATTCTCTGTGCAGTAGGGAGGTCCCCTCACCTCTCCAGGAGCTGTTAATCAAGGCTGATCCACAGGTAGGATGAACTGGCACAGGCCGTGCCTCCCGATCTGAAATACAGTGCGGCGGAAGGAGCCCGCTGTTCCTGCTTGGGGTGAAGTGCAAAAGCCGCGCAAGAGACCGGCCTCTGCACCCGGTCCTGGTGGCGCTTCTCAAAGCTAAAACAGGCCCCGGAAGAGCCCGAAGACTGAGGGGATGGACCGGTCAACACTGGACCGCTGCTGAGCTTCAGTGGGGGCGAGACCCTGACGTCTCATGCGTGGATGAGCCTTGAGAACGTTATGGTGAATAAACCAGAGGGCAGAGACTGTGTGAGTGCACAAATATGAAGCACTTTGTGCAGTCAGGACCAAGAAGACAAAGTACAATGGTGATTGCCACGGTTCCTGGCCATGGGAGGATGAAGTTGTTTTTGTCTTTTTGAGACAGGGTCTCACTATGCAGTTCAGGCTGGCCTTGAACGCACTGCATAGCCTAGGCTGGCCTTGAAGGCACTGTGTAGCCTAGGCTGGCCTGAAACTCGAGGCAATCCTCCTACCTTAGCCTCTTGAGTGCTGGGATTACAAATACGTGCCACTATACCTGGCCACTCTTCTTTTTTCAGTCAAGCAAGATGAAAAAATTCGAGAGATGGGCTGTTGTAACAGTTGTCCGACCTACTGAAAACCTGTGAACTGTGTACTTAGAAATGGTAAGGATGGGGCTGGCATGTTGCTTGGGTAAAGTGATTGCCTAGGTTGTGCAAAACCTTTGGATACCAAGGAGCCAACTAAAATAACTAAAATAAAAAAATTATCTGGGCGTGGTGGTGCACTCCTGTAATCCAGCACTTGGGAGGCTGAGGCAGGTGATCATTGCAAGTTTGAGACCAGCCTGGGCTACAGAATGAGTGAGCCCAAGTCCAGCCTGAACCATATAGTGAGATCCTATCTCAAAAAGACAAAAAAAAGGGGCTGGGGATTTAGCTCAGCGGCATAAGCGCCTGCCTTGCAAGCAGGCAGTCGTGAGTTTGATCCCTGGTACCGATAAAAAAACAAAAACAAACAAAAAGATAAAAATAAAAAAAGACAAAAAAAT
>PVJX010032123.1:0-20656 GCA_004027295.1 Dolichotis patagonum | reverse complement strand
AAACAGTACAAAGAGAGCAGGGAACTTCAAGACTGCTATGTACTGCCTACATCACAGTACTCTCATCATTTCTGTGACATTTCTGTGACAAGGCCACTTCTTCACACCCGTCACTACAAAACAGTTGGGCATCAGCTACATTCTTCTGCAGTTGACATAAATTCTCGGACAAGTTTCTAGCAGTCTACTCTTTTCTTTTTAAACTGTTTACGCTTACAGAAACGAAAAAAATGAAATAAAACTCCCAAAACCTTGATCATTAAAAACTCACCAAGAAAACAGAATTACATAATATTAGGAATATAATTATTGTTGAAAACATCCAGCTTAACATTCAGTATTAACATGTATTAAAACTCTGCTTGGGGCTGGGTATGGTGGCATACACCTATAAGTCCAGCACTCAAGAAGCTGAGGCAAGAGGATCCCAGCGAGTTTGAGACCAGCCTGGCTATAAAGTGAGTTCAAGACATCCTGAACTGCATAATGAAACCCTGTCTCAAAAAGACTAAAAACAAAAAACAACAACAAAAAAACCCCAAAACTATTTTACTTGGCTGGAGGGAGTGTACACCTGTAATCCCAGCACTCCAGAGGCTGAGGCAGGAAGACTGCTGTGAGTTCAAGGCCAGCCTGGACTACACAGCAAGACCATCTCAAAAAACAAAACAAAAACAGAAGAACTTCTCTTGACTAACTCCAACATACTATCCTATTTCTTTCCTTTGTCTAACTTAAATTCCTAACTGAAACCACCTCTCATCTATTTGTTAAAACTTACATTATGATTAAAATACTACTTTTATTTTAGAAAATAAACTTTTAAAAAATCACTTTACAATAATGTTAAGTGAAATAAGACATATAAGCTTAAATACTGCATGATTTCTCCTATATGAGAAATGCAAAGCACAAATAATGTAAATAACAAAATAAAAATAGTAGGAAACAGGGAGATAGATCTTTTGCAAATGGAAAGGAGATCAAGACATAGAAAAGGGGACCTAGTTATCTGAATCTAACAATGAGACCCATGGTTTAGGTCCTAAAGTTGTGATGGCAATAGTATGAGGCCACCATATTATGGAGACTAGGCTGAAGGGAGGATAAATTAGAAAAAGAAGTAACTGAAGTCAGAGAGATATGTTCCAAAGCTAGTTGCAAAATGCCAAGTCCTGAACAAAGCCAGTGGCACTTAACAATGAATCTTCTTAAAGTGCCTCTTTTATCATCTTAACTCTGCTCAAAAATGACTCCTTGGATGGACACGGTATTGTAAGCCTATAATCTCAGTACTCAAGAGACTGAGGCAGGACTGCTGAGATTCAAGATCACCCTGGGCTACAGAATTCAAGGCCCGAACTGCATATTGAGACCCTGTATCAAAACAAAATGAAAGAGACTCAAAAAGAGACTCCCTGATCTCACACTGCTCACAATCTGATTCCAATCTTTGTGTGATCCCAATGTGCCCTGTGCAAATCCAATATTTATTTGATTTGTTATTTCCCTCCAACAGTCATGTGTCATAACATTTTGGTCAAAAATGGATCACAAAGCCAGGTATGGTGATGCACACCTTGTAATTTCAGCACTTGGAGGCTGAGGCAAGGAAGGCTGTTGAGAGTTTGAGGCCAGCATGGACTATACAGTGAGTTTAAGGCCAGCCTGATCTTCATAGCCAGACCCAGTCATAAAACAAAACAAAACAAAAACAAAACAGATTACAAAAATGATGATAGTCTTAGAAAACTGTAATGGACCTTAAAAATTCCTAATATCTAACGATGATGTAGCCACTGTAAACATCATAATGTATTACTTATATGTTGATAGGGATGCTAGTAAAAATACACCTATTGTGCTGCAAGTCTTGTATTTATGTACAATATGTAATATTTGACGATAATGATTTACTGTTTTGTTTTGAATATACTCTACTTATAAGAGCCTCATATATTGTTTTCTGTACCTCTTGACTGCATTAAGAAGGTAGAGTGGCTGACATACCATCTAAGCTTGTGTAAATACAGACTGTATTTACACAATGATGAAATTACCTAATAATGTTATTTCGTAAAATATATCCCTGTTGTAATGACTGTACATTAGCTTTTTTGCCTAGTATACTATCACCTCTGTCTACCCAAAGTCCAATCTATTGGCCACTTCTTGATTTCTCTAGAGCATTTCACTCATATTTTCAGCATCCTCTCCATGTTTTATATCCTACACAGATTAAGTTCCATGTTCTACATCTTGTCCACTAGGATCTCCCTAAGTGCCTGGTATCTGGTAGATATGTCTCTCCAAAGTTCATATGGAATAATTAATCCCCTGGAAAAAGGGCCTTTAGGGAGGTAATGAAGGTCAAATGGGGAATGGTGGCACACAGCTACAGCCCCAGGTACTGGGGAGGATGAGGCAAGAAGACTGGAGTTCAGGGACAGTCTGGGCAACATGGCATCTAGCAACATAGCACGTGGGCACCTGGACAAAGTAAGACCCCCACATCTCCAAAAAAAAGCTGGATGTGATAGTGCATGCCTATAATCCCTATACTCTGGGAGGCTGAGGCAGGAGGATTATTTATCATTATTTAGGGCAATTTAGCAAGACCCTGTCTGAAAATAAAAAAATGATAATAAAGGGCTGGGGATGCAGCTCAGTGCAAAGGTACTCAGTTCAATCCCCAGTACTACAAATAAATAAAATCGCAGGCTAGACCGTGAGTTAAGACCAGCCTGAATTACATATTGAGATCCTGCCTCAAAAAACAAAAAATAAATTTTTAAAAGATCATTAAAAAAAAGTCACAAGGCTGGGACTCTAACTTGATAGAACTAACGTCCTTAGAGAAATTGCTTGCCTTCTCTGTAAATATAGAAGCAGTCATGTAAGGAGACTATGAAAAGATGGTCATCTGCAATCAGAAAGAGGCCTCACCAGAAATCAACCCTAACAGCACCTTGACCTTGAACTTCTAGCCTCCAGAACTGTTGAGAAATTAAATTTCCATTTTTAAGCCACCTTGTGTGGAGTATTTTGGTATGGCCACCCTAGTCAGGTAGTACCTAATAATTTTTTTTTTTTTTTTTAATATTGGGGCTGGAACTCACGACCTTACACTTGCCAGGCAGGTGCTGTGCCGCTGAGCTATATCCCTGTTCCTCCCAATAAACTGTTGAATAAATGTTAAAATGGATTCCAGGTATTCAATATTAAACACTCTTTTTTAAAATTTCACTTTGTAAAGGTATTTTCTAAGAGTGCTATCTAATTTTTAAGTTGGAAAAATTTACAAAAGCTTAAAACACTAAAATCTTTTTTAAAATTTTAATATACAACTATATGGGAAAAAATCAGAATGATTATGAAGGAGGGGTGAGGACAGAAATAGAAACTAAGAAGAGGCATTAGGAAACTTTCGAGGTGATAACATCAGTCTTTGCTGATGGATGTTTGTGTTACAGGTGTATGCCACTGTCAAACTCTTTGACTAGTACTCCCAAAGATTTGTGCATTTCACTGCAAAATTTACCTCTCCAAAATAGTAAACAGATACTGAACCATAGTTGATGATATGCATGCTGACATATTTAGGAGTGAAGCTTACTAATATCTTGATATTTGCAATTTACCTTAAAATGCATGGAAAAAAAGACTGATAGATGGATAAACAGATACGGTAAGAGCAAATACAGAAAATTTATTAATTGGAGAAATCTAGATGGTACATAGACATACACTGTACAATTCTTTCAACTTTATAGTTTTCTGAACATTTTCATAATTTTGACTAAAGCCTACCTAATCTTTAAAACTTACACAAAAAAAACAACATAATTTTGTTTCTCTTCCACGATATTCAGTGCAGTGTTTTTCATATTCAGGATGCTTACATACAAAATCCAACAGTTCAGTAGCTTGCAAATATACAAATTTTGATTAATACCTTGTGAGAATACCAATCATGTAATTTCACCAAATTTATCTAAATTTAAATGTCATACTAAAATTTTACTTTACGTGTATGTGCGTGCGTGCGTGTGTGTGTATTTTGAGACAGGGTCTCATTATGTAGTTCAGGCTGGCCTCAAAATCACAGTGATCCTCCTCAACCTCCCAAGGGATGAGTTTATGGCACCCTCAGTTATGTTTCTCTGACTCTGAGGGAGTAGAGGCAAATAGCATTAATATCCATTTACAAGGATATTAAATATTTCTGGCACTACGGAGGCTGAGGCAAGAGGATTGCTAAGAGTTTAAAGCCAGCCTGGGCCACCTGGCGATTTCAAGGTCAGCTTGAAACAACATAGCGAGACCCTAGCTCAAAAAACAAAACAAATCAAAGGAACAAAAAAGATACTCCAAGGCCAGCTTTAGAAAACCAGATATTCTGATTCTACTTGGGATTGTCTCCATTGTAACTCACACATTCGGAAAAGACCTAGAGAAACTTCCTCCAGCTCTCACTAAGGAGACTTATTTTATGATTTTTGGATGTTTTATCAGATCAAAGAGATACTATGAAATTTGCTCTTACAGGTTAAATAATTACAAGATGGAAACACTTTTAAATATCACTTAACACAATCTTATTTTAGAGATTCAAGTTAATATCCAAAGGGGTTAAGTGATTTGCTCAAGATCACAAAGCCATTAATGGCAGAAGCCATAGGAGAGACCACAGTAAGCATCTAATTCCCTAATTAGTGCTCTTCCCTACAGATCTTAAAGCTGCCACAAGACCATAAGTGGGCTGATTAACCTTAAAATTTAATAAACGTTGTAACCCAGCAGGTTTTTTCTATACTGTAAAAAATTTTCACAAGTATTTGTATTTACTGAATATAATGATCACATCTGAATTCAGTTGCCATTGGGTTCATCTATCCCAAAGAGCATCTAAGTGAAGACAGTGCCTATGATGGTAGAAAGATCCCATATAAATTCCTTGGCCAAATGCTGCTTGTCAAGTCATTCAGTCTGTTGAGACTGTAAAAAATAACACTATCTACTAACCAGTAAGAGGTCAAAGCTTAGATCAAAGACATGTGAAACGATTTTTTATATATCTGGTTAAAAACACCATTTTAAAAGTCATGACTTTTTAATTCATTTCTGTAACTAGATGTCAGGGCATTTATGCCTGCATCATAACAAATAGTTTCATAAAAAAAAAAAAAACAGTTTCATAGCAACTTAACAAAAAACCAGATTTGGTTCTTGAATTCATGAGACTTCTGATGTTTGAAAATAAAAGTTTTTTTTCTTAAATGTTTCATCTTCTCTAAGGGTTAGGAAAGCAATAGCCCTAGAACAGGGGATACAATTAAGCCTTTAAGCTTTCAAACATTCTCTTACCAAAACAAGAAATTGTACGAAATGTTTTGTTTTATTTAGTAATCAGTCTCTTTCACTTTTCTCCCTTCCCCCAAAACTCAATTTTTAAAAAAGGAGAGAAATAGCAAGGGCTGGGAATCGAGTTTAGGCACTGCTACCAGATAGCTACAACCCTTGCCCACAGAGCCAGAGTTCGGATTCACCACTGCAGAATGACCCATTTTCCCAGCCAAGGCCTGGGTTGCACACGAAGAACTATGACCCCCGAACCTCCTTCCCGCACCGAGCAGCTTCGCTTCTCAAGGCCAAACTCGCGCCCCCCATGACCTCCAATGGCTCAAAAAAGAGCCTTGCGCTGCCAGCTTTTTCCATAACAAGCCCATACTCTCTTCAAAACCAGAACTGCAACAGGGTCTAGGGCCAAATGGAGGGCACGTCTGTCACACGAGGAAAACCCCATCACCTGGAACTCGGCGAACTCCTCACAGTTCACACCGCCACTGGGCGCCGCCATATTGGACAAACGCGAGGACCCTGCTGCAGGCCAATCACCGCGGAGCATAGGTGTCCGCGATGCCGCCTGACCAAAAAGGAAGTCGGAGCCAGAGAGCTAAAAGCAAGACAAATCTTCCTGGTTCTTCCACGTGGAGCCTGTCACTCTGCTGTTCTGCTTTTCACTTCAATCTCTTTAACATGTCCTCCTGGAACTGGCCCATACACATGGACAAAAGACGGCTAGAACTGGAAGGATCGTTTATTTCAGTCCCATCTCCTTACAAAAAGGGAAACAATCTGGTCACACTGAGTCGTTGGAAAATGAGCCCTTTTTAGTCCTTCCCATTTTGCCGGGACTCCATTAAGAAACAGACCAGTAAGGGGCGTCAACAAACCAGAGTCATTTCTAGAAGGGGTGGGTAAATGATTAGACGTTTAAAGAACATTAGAAATGGAGAACCAAATGAAAAACACGGTAATTTCTCAGGTTAGCCTGTCAGATGCTCCAAAAGCCATCGAGACCCGGGGCTGCTGGGCCCGGAGTCCAATTCTATCTTGATAAAAGCATCAACTCGTTCAAAACACTCGTTGAAGAACAGTATACAGAAGCACTGGCTTATCTAAATGACGTACTTCAGGGTCTTACAACTCACAAAACACCATCCTTCTCTTCCACTTTTCCTCTACACTGACACGGAAAACGTCACTAAGCCTCCACCCCTCAGGAGTTCGCCTCAAACTGGGCTCTGGTCCCGCGTCCCGCGTCCGCGCTCGTCGTGCACGTACCACACGGCCCGTGCGTCACGCACGCACGCAGGCCGGCTCCGCCCCCACGCGCCGCCGGCGTCCTTCCCACGCCAGCGCTGGGTGACTTTGAGCGCGCTAGCGCCGCTGCTGCCGCGAAAGGTTCTGTGCAGTCCGCGGAGCAGGCGGCTATGGGGATCCTCCGCGGCCTTCGCCTAGCGGCAGGTGAGACGCAGGGCGGCCTGGGGGGGGGGGGGGCGCTGCGACTGGGGGAATCCTGCGGCTTCTCAGGCCCTGGAGTTGCTTACTTCCGCCGCCCACTCTCCGTGAATGGCTCGGAGTGTCTTGCTGGCAGTAGCAGGAGAGAACTGGGACAGAGCGAGCCGCTGCTAAGCGGACCCTCAGAGCTGGCCTGTTACCCTCCCACCAACTTAAGGGGCTCTAACTGCCTTCCTCCTCACCTCCTCGTCCCTTGCCTCCAGTATGCTGGGTCCTTTATGCATCTGCGGCCCCTGGGACTTCACTCCACTTTCCACCCTAACTTTCCCCCATCCGTTACCCTATTTATCTTCGCTTCTCCTTGTCCCCTTCACCTGAAGAGTTTCTCTCATCTGTCAGAAATACGTAGGTCTGAGGTTTCTCCACTGTGTATGTATCTGAAGAGGGAAAGGAGTTAATTAAGTGCTTCGAAGGAAAGTGTCACATAAATACCGGGTCACCAGTTCGTTTTTGCAGTAAACATTTGCGTATGATATTTTGGAGTCGGGCGATTCGCCTTGTGGAAACCATTAGAGCTTTTTTTAGTAATAGGGGATGAGAAATCCGAGTGCGTGCATCTGTACTCTTGTAGGCAATTCACTATTTTTGTTACCATTATGAGCTTTGAAGAGATGTAGTGATCTTTTATTTCATAGTACCAAGTTTTTTAAAAAGTTGTTCAGTTTAAGTTTTTTAGAATTCTTATTTATTTTCTGGTACTGGGTATTGAACCAGGGCCTTGTGCATGCTAGGCGAGCACATTCCCAACCTCAGTTTAAGGGTCAAAGGAAGAATATCCCTAAACGTTGCTATTGACATAAAGCAGGTGTACATTGTAAACGTAAATGAAGCAATACAAAAAAATGATGAATGTCGAGTAGTTTTACATAGCCAAAAAGAGGGGGAGGGGCTATGAATTTACGTGAATTTATCTTTGTTCCAGTGGAGATTGCACTGCAAAACATAATCTCAAACTAGAGTTTATTCTTTTAATCACAAACATCCTTTCTGCCAATAAAAGAAAAGCCTCAATACTATTGTCTACTTCATTTGATTTTTGTCAAAACTATCTCATCTCTAACTTATTTGTGTGCATCCTATTAAATATTGTATAGCTTTGTAACCAGGCAAATGTAAGAATCATTGCTCTGTCAAAAGATTAAAACAAACTGTGAAAGCAAATTGGAGTGCTAAGAAGATTCTTTCATAACTCGTTACTCTGTTTGCCTTGAGACCATACTTAATATAATGAAATTTTCAGTCCTTTGTGCAGGCTTCTGATACTTAAGAACTTTACTATTGGTCACTTAACCAAGACAAAATTCACTGCGCAATTTACTGTTTTTATGTTAGATAGACAAAAGTGTAGTTGTTTGGTTTGGTTTGGTTTGGTTTGGTTGCTTTGAGACAGGGTCTCAGTATGTAGCCCAGGCTGGCCTTGAACTCACCTCCATCCTCTTGCCTCATCCTCCTGAGTGCTGAAAGTACAGGCTTGCACCACTGTGCCAGGCCAGGTAACAAATTTTTAATAGCATACTAAGAATGTTACGTGCAGCTGGGCATGGTGGCACACGCCTACAATGCCAGCACTTTGGGAAGAGAAGGCAAAAGGATGCATGTTGGAACCCAAGCTGGGCAATTTGTGAAACCATGTCTCAAAATTTAAAAGAAAAAAAAAGATTCTTACTTCATCAGCTCTAATGATCTGTGAATGTGTGATATGTTTTCCTATTTTATACCTGAATGCTTTAACAAATGTTACTTTATTCAATGTCTGATGCTAGCCCTCTCAGGTAAGTGTTACATCCCCTTTTTATAAATGAAGGCATACAGGTCAGAGCCTAAATGACTTGTCCAAGATCATTTCTTCAGAAAGCCAAGAAGAACACCAGTGCCCTCCACTTCTGGATCTGTGGTCCCTGCCGTCGTTGAAGCTGCCCTTTACAGATAGGCATGTGCTACTGATTGTCATGGCCAGGTCGAGCTTATTCATGTAAGTGGAGGTCATGAAATACAGGTTTACTTATGACATAGAAACATGCATTCAGGTGCAAGTGGCTTTTCAAGAAGGAAGACCCACTTAATAAGCAACCCTAGTCAGAGGAATAATAGATCAAATAATATAATCCAAGTATACTTTATTTATCCCAAATAATATTTGGAATAAGGTATTCTTGGTGCATGACTTTTTTTTGAGACAGGGTCTTGCTAGGCACTTCATCCTAGCCTTGAAGTCACTATATGGTCCAGGCTGACCTTCAACTTGTGGCAGTCCTCCTGCCTCAGCCTCCCAAGTGCTGAGATTACAGCCATGTGCCACCAAAATTTAATGCTTTAAACAGTGGACCTTTAAATTGTTTCTATTGGAAATCTTTGCTGAACTCCTTTAGCAAACAGAATATAGGTTTCTATGAGCTTGAATTTGTTTATTGGTGTGTAGGGATAGTTGTAAGTTCAGGTAAGTGTTGTTAATTTGCAATCCTTGCACAGCTCCACAGATGAAACACTGTGCAAACTTCTGAAATTATATGCAGATTTTATGATTTTATGCTTTTTAAGAAAAAGGTCCAAAGCTTTAAATTCAGAACAGTCCGTGTTCTCTGCATTAGGAATAAAATGACTGCTGATGCACACTGCTACAGTGAAGAATGAGTGTGATTTCTTCTTACTAAATTTTCAATACTTGTGGCTATTTCATTGTAGATAAGCAAGACATATATGTATATATATTTATTAGGCTAGCAAAGTTTTATTAAAGATAGGAAAAGAAACATCCTCTGTAGGGTGTGTTTGGGCCAAGTAAAAGTAGGAAAAGAGGTGTACCCTGCAGCATGAGGGTGGGCCACTGTGCAGGAGAGAACACAGTGGTCCCACAGTTTCCTCACCTGTTTTCTCTTGAAAGTAGAATAAAGTAGATGCAGTTTTCATAACATTGTATCTTTCTATAGGATGATGATTAGGTCAAAAGAATGGAGTAGCCTTAAAAGAATGTTCCTTTACACTTTCAGAAAAGTTACATTGCCCTAAACTCCATTGATTTATTGGATTTGAAATGTACTACTTATTACTACCAATGCAGTGGACTGTGGGCTGCCTTCTTGTCAGTTTAGCCCACAACCTAGAGCATTAAAGTCAAGATGTGTTTTCGAAGTCTAGTCCCTGGTTTTTGTTTGTTGCTTGGTTTGTTTTGTTTCTGTCTCTTTGAGACAGGGTATGGCTATGTAGTTTAGGCTGGCCTTGGGCTCACTTTGTAACCCAGGATGGTCTCGAACTTGCAGCGGTCCACCTGCCTCAGCCTCCTGAGTGCTGGGATTACAGGAGTGTGCCACCACACCCAGCGAATCCCTGGTTTTTTGTAGATGAGGTAAATTGTGACCTAAGAACAGAAATGACTTGCTTAGGGTCACATAGGTACAAAGTAACAGCATGACTTGGCTCCCATTCTTATTTTATTTTACCACGTCTTGCCCTGTCATTGTTCTTTGTTTGTTTTTGCTCACCACCCTAAATGTAAACATGCCCATTTTAACTATTGCCATCTTTGGCTTTGCTTATTCACTCCTCTCTGTGTCTTGCCAACAGGTTTTTATTGAGCACATATTCTGTGCCTTGCACCCTGAAATCTCTGAAGTGAATGAACTATGCCACTTCCTCTGGCAGTAAATTACAGTAAATAAACCATCCTGTGTAATACTCCTTGAGAGCCTATACTAAGCAGTATACATTAAGTTCTAGATTACAGAATTGATGATAAATCCTACTGCCATGTCCTGGAGCTGCCTCCTGTTGATATTGCATATATGTCTTAACATTTTCCAAGTTGGTAATGTTATATTGGGAGTTTGGACCTCTATACTGGTGCAGGTTTTGGGCAAAAATTATGGATGAATCAGGGCCCCTCCCCAAAATCAGTATACTACTGTCTTCAAGAATTCAGAGAAAAGAAAAGAAAAAAAACAGAGAAAAGAGAAGTACTGCAGTAGGGTAAGATTATCAGCTACAGACTCCATTGAAACAAGCTGTGAGGCTGACATGAATTTAAGGTAGGGGCAGTAAGGAGTCGGGAGAGGGTATGAGAAAGAAAGGACACTAAGGAGAAAGAATCACCTTAGGTTTTGATCAGGAGATAATAGGAAGTAAGATGTGGCCTTCTGAAGAGTTTGAACTGAATGAATTTGAATTTTTTTAAAAAGCCTCCATGCAGGAGAACTCATCAAGAAAATTCACAAGGCAGCTGCATACAAGAGTGTACACTGCTTCCTGCGAAAATGTTACAGTTCCTCCATGTGTGAGGTGATAAGGGAAGTTACGAATATGTCTAGGACATGTCTTAAAGAAATTATTAGCATGAGTTTGGGGACAATTGATAATTTAAGATAGGACCTAATAACAAGTGTTTGAGGTCCAGGGTTTAGCTCAGCAGCACAAGCACCTACCTGGCAAGCACCAGGTTGTGAGTTTGATCCTGGTACCAAAAAAAAAGTCAATAAAAACAAGTGTTTGAGAACGGAAGACTGCAGAAGTGTTGCCCCATTATCAGAAATAAGAAAGCTTGGAAAAGAATCAGGAATACTACCAAAGATTTATGTTAGTTTAACAAAGAAGATAGACTATTGTGTCATAAGTAGCATTGAGTTATGTTGGTCCATGATGAGACCTCTTGGAAAGACCTGATGATATAGGAAGGTAAAGCTAAAGGAGCCATTATTGTGGAGCTGAGAATTGAAAGCAGCAAGAACCTCACTTTGGAGGCCTGACCACATCATATAGGTGTTGGAAGTGGCAAGGGGACGTTAGAGAAGCTAGATCACCGAGATTGGAGGGAAGCAAGAGAATACGGCATGTAGTGTAAGGAGAGATTGAGTCCTCGTAGCAAGATAAGATCAGTAGAGTCAAATGGACACAAAGATGGGAAGTGTAATGTGGCCAGGTGATAAGAATCAAAAATAGGTATGAGAAAGAGGTCACTGCTGTTAGAGCCGTTTTAGTGATGTAAGTGAGGGACAGAACACTGTGATGGGATAAATTAAGGGTGATGAAGGTAGTAGATACATGCCAGTTATTTGGTCATTTGAGTTACAAAATGAAGATTTGTGTTTTATTTATAATACTTGTTGAAAACAAGTGAATGTTTTATACAAGTTGTTGGACTCTCAGTATTACTGTGAGACGGTAATACTCATTACTGTCTTATAATAATGAGTGAGTATAGTGAGACAGGAATTCTCATTGTTTACTTGTGGAAGTGTATCAGCGTTTTTCAGAAGTAGTTTGTTACATACGTGAAGAACCTTAAAATTTTTACTTAATGCTGGGGATATAGCTCAGCGATAGAGCACTTACGTAGCATGTGCCAGGCCCTGGGTTCAGTCTCCAGCACTGGGGGGAAAAAAAAACCCCAGATTTATCCTGCTACTCAGGAGGAGGCTAAAGTTGGAAAATTACTTGAAGTCAAGAGCTTGAGACCAGCTTGGGTAACACAGACTCTCCCATCTCAAAAAAACAAGAACTAATAGGAAAAAAGATTTATGTGGAAGAGTGGTAATCAAAACATCATAGATAATAGTGAAAAATGGGAAACAAGTCCGTCTCTAGGGTATAATCAAATTCAGGTTATATCTCTGTGTTGGAAATTATGCAGCCATCAGAAGTATTTTTAATTAATATTTGAGAATTGTATTTTTGACTAATGCAAGTTACATATTATCTGAGTATGAAAAATGCACTTTATGTAAAAACATGAAGAAAAAGTCTGGAAAGAAATACACCAAGTTGTTTTCTCTGGATGGTGTGATTATGTGCTTTTACTTTGCTTTATACCTTTTTTTAGCTTCCAAATTGTGAGAATAAACAAATATTACTTTTCTAATTGAAAGTTTTTGGATTTTTATTTAAGATGGAGTGAGGTCATGTGGCAGGGGAAAGGAAGGAGGTAGCAGTTGTGCTGGTGTGGTACACTGTCCCTCCCGAGTGCACCACAGATGGCTGGGCTTGCTCAGTCCTGCCGAAGGCTTCTTCCAAGCCGTCATGGAGGATGAGAAGACAGTGAGGTAGGGACTGTCTTTGTATCGCAAGATTAGGTCAGTGGCTCAGGCCTGGAGAGTTTCAAATAGCCACTGTTGGAGTGAGCTGGAATGCTGATGAGAACAGAAAAGGTCTCCAGGGAGAGGTTTAAATCCATCTCACTGTAGCTTGACCCCCAAAGACACAGTAGAATCAAAAACTTTTTGTGTAAGCATTCCCCCCACAACTTGAAAACTGATTCAGTTCCAAAAGTGTGTTTACAGAACCTTTTTTTTTAAACTCTGAAAGTTTTTTGTCACAGAAACAATCTTACAGTGGTGATTAGCTTACAAAAACTCAGTATCTGTCTTGTTCATTTTTCTTCTCATTATTTTTTGTATCTTCTTCATTACAGCTAGTCTATTTCTTTTATTTCGCCCGCTTGAACTGCAGTATTGTGACACCTGAGAGGGAGCTTGGTCTTCCCACTCCTCCTCCCTTTCTCTGTTCTGCCCTCACCCTAGCTTGTCCTACATTCTCAGGATTTATCTCCCTAAAACGCTACCATCATTGTCATTTGTCTGTTCAAAACTGCTCTGTTTGGCAAAGCCTTTTGTGGATGTGGAAGACAAAAGAACTCTCACTGTGGGGAAGCATGGATGGCCAGAGACCCTGTGCTAGGGTGAGTCGGGTCACTGTCATCACTTAGGTTCAGAGCCTTGGAAATCAGCTCGACCTTGTTAACATAGCGCTCTGGCTTGTGAGCACTGTAGGGCTGGCAGGCAGATGGAGAAGTCAGAGTCACATGTAGAAGCAGAGCACAGCAGTGTTTCAAGCCAGAAATAATTTTTCATTTGACAGACTAGCTACAGAAATGAGATTTTAGCCAGCCAAGTCTGATGATGAAAGAGAAAAGAATGGGTTGGTCTTTTGGGTTTATTCATGTGTTGTGGTGTTAGCTTTTAGAGCAGCCCAACTTTGCTTCTAATGTGGAAACTAAATCAGTGATTCTCTTCCATAAACAGTGTAATTACCATAACTTAATTTATCTTCTAGATGTACTGAGCAGTTACAAAATTTGGCATCAAGTTTCATCATAACAACAGAGTACAATGTTGATTGATACATGTGTAGGGGCTTGGATATCCCCAGGATAATCATACATCTATCCTTTCCTTCTCAGACCTAAAATTGACTTTGATTCACAAAACAAATCTTTGAAAGTTTCTTCTTCAGACTTGCTTTTTCTTATCATAGCAAATAGCATAGAACTAACAATACCCAATTTCAGTTGTGAAAGAATTAAATAGGCATTTGTGAGTTCACATGAAAACCATTTTATTTTTCTGTGAAGCTCCTAGCTGACACTGAGTAGCATTGTTCTAGACTTTAGAGTATTTCATATTGTTTGTATGTCTTGCATAGAAACTATAAAACTCAGCAACTGTTGAATAATATTGGTATCTATTTGCATCTTAAAACTTGACATTTGTATGAATACAGACTGTATAGAACTGAATTTCTAAGAAGTTTCTAGATGATGCCGACCACATTCAAGATTAGCAAGGACTTAGAGTGTAACAGAATGTATACATACCGTCATATATAATTTTCTCACGACCATCAGATGAACCTTACCTAGACTTCCCTGAATTGATTAAAACTAAGAAAATTAATATTGGTAATTACTGTTAACTGAAGTACTGTATAGACTTTATTCAGATCGCACCAGTTTTTCCAGTGAGTTCCATTTTCTCTCCACGATCCAATCCAACAATGTTGTACTTAATTATCATGTCTCCTTGGTCTTTTCTGTTTAGTGACAGCTTCACGTTCTTTGATTTTCATACCCTTGACAGTTTTGAAGAATACTCATCAAGAATCTTTGAAAATGCTTCTCAGTTTGGGTTTGTTTGATATTTTCTCAGGATAGAGTAAGATTATGGGTTTTAGAGAATAGCCCAAAGGTAAAGTCCCCTTCTCATCGCATCTTTTAAAGTGCATGGTGTCTTCATGACTTGTGACCAGTAATTTTAACCTTGACTGGTAGGTTGGTCCCTAGTAAAGTTATGGTTTCCCTCTCCATACTCTGGTCTTTGGAAGCAAGTCATTAAGTTGAATCCAAGGAGGAGGACCACCTACATATATTTGAAGTTTTTCTGTAAGGAAAATTTATCTCTTCTCTGCATTTATTCCTTCGTTTTTTTTGTTGTTTATATTAGTGTGGACTCATTCTTTGTGTTGAATTGTAATCTCTTACTACATTATTTTGTTTCTCATATTCTAGCTTGGCTTCCTTTAGGTGATTTCCTGTGTTCCTTTAGAATGTTCCTATCCCTTCCCTTTTTTGAACAAGTCCTTATTTTCTGACACTAAAAGATGTCACAGACTGTATTTTCTTGCCGTGATGTAGACTTACCGTTTCTCTCTGAGAAGCCCTGATCCCTTGGACTGGAGAATGGTATTTAGAAACTAAGATCTGGTTCCTCGTATGCTCATTGCTACTGAGGTGTTAAATGATTCCAGATCTTCACAATGGGTATGACAGGAAATACATGTATAGCTCCTGCAATACCCTGGTTGGTATTTTAAACTTTTTGCATGGAATTTTAGTTCTTTGTAATGCTCAATTTTAGGAGTTTTGACAGTTTAGGAGTTTAGGTGTTTTTTTTCATTAGAGGATGAATGCTTTTTTTTTTTAAGTAAATGTTGGGAAACTTTAAAACTTGCAGCAGATTATTTCCACCATAACTGATCCTGACACCAGGTTACAGCCAGGTAATCTTCTAAAAGTCTCTTTCTTCCAGCATTCACTGGGCTTTCATTTACATCACTGATTCCCAAAGATTTCTCAGCCCCAGGTTGCATTACTGATGTTTATTTTCATGAGGATCTTGAAAGAGTCTGAGGGGAAAAATGCATCCCTGTCCCTGTCCATTGCCTATCCTGGGATTGGAAAGGAGATTCATGGGAAGGAGCAGATTCGCAGGAGAGGAGCCAGTACTTGCGCCAGCCTCGACCTGGCTGACCATTGCAGCTCCCAGCTAGCAGTAATACTTATGAGGCACTGCGTCACATGTCGTGAGGCCTCAGACAAGCAGTGTCAGCTCCACCTGTGACAGAGTTTAGACATGCACATCCTCAGTGGGCACATTCAACACTCAGAGGCTGAGGTGGAAGAGTCAGAAGCTCAGAACCAACCTGGGCAACTTAGCAAAACCCTGACTCAGAAAGTTTTCAAAAGGGCTGGTATGTAGCTTAGTGTGTAAGGCCCTGGGTTCAGTCTCCAAAACTACAAGCAAACAAAAAACAAAGAAAGGAAAAAGAAACACACATTCCCATGCACTGCCTAGACCTGCTGAATCTGAATCTGGCAGAGTGGCCTGGTCATCTGTACTGCAAGTTCTCCAAGTGAGTCTGATGCACACTAAAGTTTGAGGACCTCTACTTTTAACATTAGTAAACCGCTTGCCTATCAGAGCCTGAGAGGCAGCTGTAAGGCTTCATCTTGACTTCCTGCTAGGGTCTTGGAGACAAACACAGAGCTGGTCAGCCTAGGCAGGACTGGAAGGGCAGCCGGAAGGCTAAAGGGCTGTTTTTCTTTAGGTTTATATGTTTCTAATGGTGAACCACTGGGAGCCAGAACATTTTTTCCTCAGATGTCCAGAGCAGTATGTTCTACAGCTTTGAGATAGAAAAATAAAGTCTTGATACTAATTTATATTTCATTTTGTTACAGTTGTAAAATAATAATGAAAAAAAAAGATCACATCAAGTACTTCATGTTTGTTTTTAGCGACAAAAGTTTTTTAAAATTACTTGTACTTTGGTATGTTATTTCTCATTGGTATAATTAGATAATATTTGTATGTATTTTAATCAGCACTTTTAGGGAGGTAAAAGTTACTGACATGCAGTATAGAAGCTGCAATAACAAAAAGTGGGACATACTTTGTGATTCAGGTAACCTCCTATATCTTCAGTTCCCCACCACCACCTCTGCCCCAAGTATGCCTCTGACCTGATTCTACTTTTCTTCCCATGATTCACTCCCTTCCATGCTCACTGACCAGGTGTTTTGTTTTGTGTGGCTCTTAGCCACTTTAGGGCCTTTGCACTTACTTATTCTTCTGTCTTGTTTAAATATTTTTCCACTAGATGGCTGCATGGCTAGCTGCCTTGTTTATTCAGAAGTGGCATTCTCAAAGGGGGCTTCCCTGGCTACCCTACCTAAAATTTCACACATACATGCACAGCTAAGCCAGATGCACAGCCATTCATGTATCCCTTTACTTTTTTCTCTCTGGCACTTAGTATCTGAAGTAGACAGACCAACAGATAGATAGCTTTCTTTTCCTGCCCAATAGAATGTAAATGCTGCTGGCACAGATTTTATTTTAAAATCTCCTCTGTATATGTCCTAAAGCAATGCCTGGCACATAGTAGGTTCTCAGTTATTTATTGAATGGATATCTCCAACATGCATTTGTGACTGAGAGTAAATATACAAGAGTAGCATTTTTTGCTTTGTTACTATTACCCAAACTGAGCTGAGAGGTAATTTGTCTTTTCCTAAATAGCCTCTCTTTTCTATGCCCGTTAATTGCCTACATTCTAAATAAGAAAGTTAGAAAAGGACAGCTATCTGAGAAAATAGTTATTGATCTTTCCCCTTTTTCTGTTTAGAGAGCAGAGTCCTTGTAGTTCGTTGCCAGGTAACCTTACTCCTTCCTGTCTAAATGCCCTCCAGAGAGGAGGACTGGAGGGGCATGATGTGACCAGTGACTCTGTAGGGAAGAGAAGGAGGCCCAGGGACGATGTTCATAATAGTTGAGCAGCAAAGTAAGTGAACATAATGCCACTGAGCTGTGCACTTACAAGTATTTAACGTGACAGAATTTATGTATGTAAATTTTACCTCATGGAAGGTTTTTAACAGTTCTCAACTTGTAGTGCTCAACCAGCAGTAGCAGCGCCCCCTAGAAACGTGTCAGAAATGCAAATTCCTGCCTGCACCTCAGAGCTGTAGTTCAGAAACCAGACGTAGGTGACCCAGTGATTTGTATTATAACAAGCATGCAGCAGACTCTGATATGCACTGAAGTTTGAAAACCATAGGGTTAAATAATTGTCTTCATCCTGAGAGCTATGCAGAATTAATGAAGAGTTTCATAGACTTTTCTCATGTCCTCATCACTCATAATTACCTGTGTCAGAAATTGTGACCACCTTAGGGATACAGTTGAAAAGTGCCCTGGGGGTGTCTGAAGATGAGCATTTGGAGTAATAGTGTAAAGCAAATGTACTGTTCCAAGAACCCGCTGCGTTTCAGTGTCTTTCCAGATGCTATAAGCCTTGAAATCATTCCTGTTTCAATAAATACTGCAGTATCAGATTTAAAAGGGGAAAACAATTGTAATTTATCTTTCCTGATAGGGGACCTCTGTTGCCCCTAGATGGCACCGATGCTGTACTTACACAGCCGCATGCAAAGCTTTTGGGGATCACAGACTTAGGTAACCAAAATGAATGAGGTCTCTCATGAAAGACATCAGACTCCAGGTAATCACTCATCCTTACACAAATAGAGGCCCTGCCTTTTAGTACATCAGGGTAGATGTTACAGGAGGTTAAGGTCTGTACAGGCCATTGGTCCCCAAAAACACGGAAGATGATTTTAGTGGAAGGGTAAAAGATTTTTTCAAATCCTACTCTGAAGGAGACAAGGCAGCTTCCAGTTGCCTCAGATCTCAGTCTCCAAGTGCTCATGTGTGAAAAGGTATATTACAAATAAGGGAATGAGGAAACAGGCAGTAGGCAAGGAGTTTCTGACCTGTCAAAGTGAAACCAGGCTGGGCATGGTGGTAGACACCTGTAATTCCAGCAGTGAGGCCGAGGCAGGAGGATTGTGAGTTTGAGCCCTGCACTTTTTTTTTTTTTTTTTGTACCAGGGATCGAACTCATGACCTCACGCTTGCCAGGCAGGCGCTTAAGCCACTGAGCTAAATCCCCGGCCCGAGCCCTGCATTTTGTCTTGCCACCAGTTCAGACTTGAAAGGCTCCCTTGAGATTTGGGTAGACTGGAGAAGAGATGGAGTCGTGGGAGGGTCTGAACATACCTTTACTCTCAGGTACTCAAACGCGTACACTCATGTGGTGGTCCTCAGGCTCCTGACCTGCCCATTCATGCAGCAGTCCGCAGCCAGTGACAGTAGTCTCCCCCAGCCTGCGGGGGAGTTAGCAAAGTACACAGGGGTGGCCATGTGCCAGTAATGGCCTTAGTGGTACTGGTTATTTACGCTGGCCAGCACGACCTTGGCTACAGAAGTTATCTGCACTGTGTTCCTGGGCGATGGCACCTGTGCTGGAGCTGCGCTGACCCAGAGCCTGCAGACTCCCGGCTCCCCCTACCTTCACAGCCTGAGCCAAGGCCCTGCCATAGTATGCTTTCACGTTTCTCTACACATGGACAATTCCGTGATACAGCGAAACCCTGTCTTTAAAAAATATAAAGGGCCTGGCCGTGTATTTCAATAGGAAGGCCAAATTAAGTCCTCAATACTTCTAAAACAAACAAACATGGAAACTGGACCTTGATCTCCTGGGCCAGCACCTGCAAGGTTCTTTCAGACAGATAGGTCAGTTTTGTAACAGAGGGTTCATCTGTATCCATTCTTGTGAGCTGAGGAGAGAGAAGGTGTGGTTTACTTTGTGAACAAGAGATCAGAAAAGCATACTGTCTTTAAAATTTTTTTTAAAAAGATCCTAATTTTTGAAGATTCAGCTCAGTCTCTGTTATCTAAAGACCTCTGAAAATCTGTTCCTACAAAAGGCATTGAAAACTATTGCAAACTGTCAAAAATCAGTTTTTTCAGGACCCTGGAAAATAACCGTAAGTTTGTAAGGATCTGAGGAGCAAAGAAATGACTGGATCTTGGAAGAACAGCAAGATTTCCTGGAGTTTTAACCTCCCTCAACCCCTCTTGTCAGCTTCACAACCAGAGTAGCTGTGAGAACCAGCAGCCTAACAGGCACTAAGGAGGTGGAATGGGTTTGAAGCACCTTGAAACCCTAGATCTGGGGCATTGTTATCTGATCCACCTGGCCTTCCCCAAAAACCTCCTTTTGCCTGACTCAGCTTATTCTGTACAACTTCTCCCTGGGACACTTCTTGAACACAATCAGCAGCACTTGTTAAAAACAGTGTGGAGACAACGCTTGGGTCAAATAAGCAGATGAAAAAAATTAACAGGAATAGCTGCAGAATGAGATGCCCCTTCTGACTCCTGGGAGTGGATGTGTGCAAGACTGTGTACCTGTGCCTGGAAAGATTGGAGAAGTTCCTAAGCTCTTAATCTGTCACTCACATTTGGGCTCTGTGCAAGCAAGTATTGACTGAGGCAGGAGGATTGCCACAAGTTTAAAACCAGCCTGGGTTACATAGCAAGAACCTGTCTCCAAAAAAAAGGCGGCTTGTAAAGAAATCTATGATTATTAGCTGACTACCTACCTAAGAAAACCAATTTTCGTGGCAAAATACACAAAAATATAAAGGAATACTACACAAATTTTATATCCAAAATTACATAAACTAGATGAAATAGACATGATTATAAAGACAAAAATTACTGAAACTAAAAAGGCTAAAATGCTCTCTAATGAGTAAAAAGATCAAATTAGTGATTTTAAAAATCCCTGCAAAATACAAAAAAAGCCCAAGACAAGATGTCTCCAGTGGTGAATTCTACCAAACATTTAAAGGAAACTTAGCATTAATCCTTCACAAAGTCATAAAATAAGAGAGCAGACC
>PVJX010032122.1:0-20658 GCA_004027295.1 Dolichotis patagonum | reverse complement strand
CTAGTGATTTGTTTTGTTTTGTTTTGTTTTTCCCTCTAATGAAGAAAGGATAGCTGTACATGTAGGGGCTTATACATGCCTAAAGCTTCTCCTAAACAGTTTATGAGAATTGACTGTATTATGCATGATGATATGAACAGCTACATTGAAGAAAAAGAGACCTTATGGTATCCATTGCAGTTTTCCTATCATCATGCTGTGAAATCCAGTAATGCTTTCATTCTTTGTTTAGAGTGGTTTCAGTCTGTTTTGTATTATTTAATTTCAACATGCATGAAGGTATGGACTGCTATATTGAAGAGTACAATATACAATACAGTAGCCATTGTTGATTTTTCTATTGTCTCATTTTGAAGGCCTATAATTCTTTCATTATTCTGTTTTGATCAGTTGTATACTATTTTGTTTTGTAGGAATTCATTATGTGTGAAGATATAGACAACTATTTAGAAAAAATAAGAATCATTATGGTAGCCATTGTTGATCTCCTGTTATCTTGTTTTAAAATCCTGTGTCACTTACATTATTTTCTTCTGATCCACTTTGTTCTGTTTTGTTATGTTTTGTTTTACCCTCTTTAAAATAAAATTTTTTAAAAAACTAGATGACAAACACTATGAAAGAGATGCTATGTGTATCTAAAGAGTATCTAAATAAAAAACAGAAGAACATAAGAAAATGATGAAAACCTTTAATGAACAAAATGGCAGAATTAGAATGCATGAAACAGATACAAAGGGATAGGCAAGAAATTAAAAATTCCATTGAAAGTTGGCAAAAGAGTTTGAATGAAGCTGAAGAGAGACTTTCAGACTTTGAAGACAGGATGGAAGATTATGACCATGAAGAAAAAGATCTTTTTAAAATAACAAGGACCAGGAAACAACAGTCCAACAGCTGCAAGATGATGCAAAGAGAAACAATATAAGATTGTTAGGTGTCAATGAAAAAGCAAGGGTCAACACAAATGACCTGCAAAGATTATTTGCAGAAATAATAACAGAAACATTTCCAAACATGGGAAGAGAATCTGATATGCAGATAAGGGAGGCATAGAGAAACAAAATTAACCATAATCAAAACAATCATTCACTCAGACATATAATAATTAGGCTATCAGAAATTCAGCACAAGAAAAAATTACTAAAAGCTGTCAGAGAAAAGAAAAAGATTACCTATGAAGGAAAGCCTATGAGAATCATGGCAAACCACCACACAAACCTTCAAGTTAAGAAGAGCTTGTTGCAAAGTATTTCAAGTCCTGAAAGAAAACAACTTTCAACCCAGATTGATGTACCCTGCAAAACTACCTTTGAAAATTCATGGAGAAACAAGATACTTCCATGACAAAGACCAACTAAGGAAATTTATAGTTACTAAAACCAACACTATAAACAATACCAAAAGACACTCTAGAAAGAGACAAAGATAACTACAATCCAAGAACAACAGATGGGAACCACTAAGCAAGGCAAACAAACAGAAAAAGTAGAAAACCAACAACAGAAGGTAACCTGACAGTGATAAGTCAATACTTATATCCATCAATGTAAATGCTCTCAACTCAAAAGAGGTAGACTGGCAGAGTGGATTAAGAAACAAAATCCAACAATATGGTGTGCACAAGAAACACATTTAACTCAAAAAGAAAATTCATAGACAATAGTCAAAGGATAAAAAACAATACTCCATGCAAAAGGAACCCAGAAAAAAAAAGCAAGGGTAGCTATTTTGTTTGCAGACAATGTGATCTTCAAACCAAGAATGATCAAAAGAGATAAAGAAAGTCACTAAATACTTGTTAGGGGAAAAATTCAATAGGAAGAGATTGCAATCATAAATATATATGCACCAAATATGGGAGCACACAACTGTGTAGGACAAATTTTAATAGATATGAGAAGCCAAATGAACAGGGGACCTTAACACCCAATTGTTACAAGTAGACAGTTCAACCAAACAAAAAATCAGCAAAGAAATAACAGAAGTAAATCAAACTTGTGAAAAAATGGACCTAGTTCATGTGTACAGAGTATTCCACCCAACCACATCAGAATATACAATCTTATCAGCTGTACATGGGTCATTCTCAAAAATAGATCTTACACCAACTCAGAACATGCTTAAGTAAATGAAAAGTAATTGAAATATTTCCATGCATATTATCTGACCATAATGCAATAAAATTGGAAATTAACAACAAAAAACCCCATGAGAACCCCATAAAAATATAGAACCTAAATAACATTCTCCTAAACAAACAGTGGTTCACAGAATGAATTAAAGAAGAAACAATATCTACAATGGAACAAAAATGCAAATACAAATTATCAGAAGCCATGGGACAAAATGAAAGCAGTTCTCAGAGGGAAGTTTAAGCTCTAAATTCCCACACTAGGAAAATGGAGAGAATGCACATAAACAACTTAATGCTGCACCTCAAACTCCTATGAAAAGAAAAGCAAGTTAAGCCCAAAGCCCAAAGAAAGCAGGAATTTATAAAGATCAAAGCAGAATTTAATGCAATTGAAACTAAGAAAACAATACAAAGAATTAATGAATCAAACAATTGGTTCTTTGAAAGAATAAATAAAATTGATAAGCCCCTAGCCAAACTTATTTTAAAAAAGGAAAGAAAAAAACTCAAATTCATGCAATAAGAAATGACAAGGATGAAATCACTACAGACCCTGCAGAAATACAGAGGATCATCAATATTTATGTAGAAAAACTTCAGTCTCATAGGTTTGATAACACAGAAGAAATGGACAGATTCCTGGAAACATAAGAATTCATAAAGCAGAATTGAGAAAACGTAAAACTGCCAAATAACCAAATGAAATTGAAATTGTAATGAAAACCTTACCAACAAAGAAAAGCCAAGGTCCTGATGGATTCACTGCAGAATTCTACAAGAAATTCAAAGAATACTTAATGCCAACATTCCTCAAACTCTTCATTGAAATTAAAAAGGAAGCAATTCTCCCTCACTCACTACTGGAAGCAAGTATTACTCTAACACAAAAACCAGAGAAAGATCCAAACAAAAAAGAAAATCACAGGCCAATCTCTCCAATGAACATAGATGCAAAAATTCTCAATAAAATACTGGCCAATGGAATGCAGCAGTTCTTCAGGAAGATTATACACCATGATCAAGTTGGATTCATCTCAAGAATGCAGGGATGGTTCAACATACTCAAATCAATAAATGTAATACACCATATCAACAGAGGCAAGGTCATCTCAATAGATGCAGCAAAAAACTTTTAACGAAATCCAATACTCATTGATGATAAAAAACCCTACAGAAAATTGGAATAGATGGTCTCTACTTCAATGTAATAAAAGCCATATGTCATAAGCCAACAGCCAACTTCTTACTAAATGGACAAAAACTGAAAACATTCTGTCTAAAATCAGAAACAAGACAAAGGTGTTCATTATCACTACTCCTATTTAAAATAGTTTTGGAAACATTAGCCAGAGAAACTAGACAAGAAAGAGAAATAAAAAGAATAAGGATAGGAAAGGAAGAAGCTAAATTACCATTATTTGCAGATGATATGATACTCTACATAGAAGACCCCCCAACTCGATTGAATGTCTCCTAAATATAATAACCTAATTCAGGAATATAGCTAGATATAAGGTCAACACTCAAAAATCAATAGCATGCCCATACACAAACAACAAACTCACTGAGAGAGAAATAAGGGAAACTACACACTTCACTGTAGCATCCCCCCAAAAAATAAAAGAAGAAATATTTAGGAATCAAACTAAAAAAGGACGTAAAAGGCTTATACAGCGAAAACTATATTACACTCAAAAAGGAGATCGAAGAGGATTTCAGAAAATGGAGATATTGCCTGTTCATGGATAGGAAGAACAAACATTGCAAAAATGGCCCTTCTTCCAAAACTGTTATGCAGATTCAGTGCAATTCCAATCAAAATACCATTTGTATACCTCCATATAGAGAGAAATTGAACCTAAATTTCATCTGGAAACAGAAGAGACCTAAGACAGCAAAGACAATTCTGGGCAACAAAGATAAAGAGGAGGCATCACAATGCCTGGCTTGAAATTATATTACAAAGCTACTGTGATAAAGTCATTTGGAATAAAAACAGGCCTGATGGTCAGTGGAGTAGATTAGAAGATACAGCCACAACAGCAGATGCACTCAGCCACCTACTCTGTGGCAAAGGGGCCAAATATGTTCACTGGTAGAAAGATAGCCTCTTTAACAAGTGGTACTGGAAAAACTGGTTCTTATATGCTAAAAACTAAATCTTATATGCTAAAAACTAGATTCATGTCTATCAGAAGGTAAAATGGATCAAAAATCTATTAAAAGAGAAACACTAAATCTCCTGGAAAATAACATAGGTGGAAATCTTGATGACGTAGGATTAGACAGAGTTCATGAACAAAAATCAAACTGCACAGGAAATACTTCCCAGAATCAACAAATGGGATCTCATTGTATTAAAAAGTTTTTGCATGTCAAAGGAAATCTCCAAGAGAGTGAAAAGAAAACCCAGAAATTGAGAAAATATCTTAGTCAACTGTCCCTCAGCTAAAAGACTTCTATCTAGAACTTACACAGAATTAAAAAAAAAAAACAGGTCCGCAAAATTCAAAGATACAATCCAAAAATGGACATCTGAGATGAATACACTCTTCTCAGCTGAAGAAATATAAATGGCAAAGAAATATATTTTTAAAAATTTTCAACATCTATAGTCATTTGGGAAATGTAAATTAAAATAACACTGAGATTCCATTTCACCCCAGAAAGAATAGCCAAGTTCAAGAAGTCAACCAAAAAATGCTGGATGGGGGTGTGGGGGGAAAAGAAACTCTTCTCCACTGTTAGTAGGAGTGTAGACTGGTGCAATCACTCTGGAAATCAGGTGGATATTCCTCAAAAAGCTAAGATTAGAGATTCCATTTGACCCAGGTATCTTTTGGGCATTTTCCCAGAAGAATTGAAAACATCATACCACAGTGATATATGTGCACCCATATTTATAGCAGTACAATTTGTAATAGCCAAATCTTGGAAACAGCTCACATGCCATCAATGAAGGAATGGATTTAAAAAGCTGAGGTATTTTTATACAATGGAGTACTACTCAGCTATAAAGAAAGATTGCATCAAGAGTATTATAAGTAAATGGATGCAACTTGAGACCATACTCATAAATGAAATCAATCAAACTCACATGTATAAATCCCTTATTGTCTCCCTAGTGTAAGAAACTTAAAAATTATATATGTTCCAAAATCTACAATAAATACTGTATAAGGATAATCAGAAACTGTTCAAAGAGGAAAAGTAGTTGGAATAAGGAAAAGGAGGAAAACAGGATGAGAAAAGGAAAAAGACACAAATTTGTGTATATATGACAGCTAAAATGACTGTACTACTAATTGTATTAGCTATTAGAAAACAACAATAAATACTCATATGTTTAGAACTATTTTACATGTCTATATCTGTCAATCTAAGCAACCCTGTTAAAGGTAACAACATGCAATGTTACAACCGTTGTCAAATTCCTATCATCTTGTTTTGTATACCTATACTGTTATGGTATTTGGTTTCTTGTTGTTTGTCTGTATTGCTTTTTGTTTTTCTTTTCTGCATCTTTTTAATCTTAAATAAAAAAAATCTGTGTCTTCTTTAATGTCTTTTAGTTTGATTGCTATTTCTTTTCACATGTTAGAGATTATTTTTATGTAGCCTCTTCCATTTGTTTATTTGTTTCTGTTGCTATCATTTCAGAAAGTACCAGTGATTGGTTTCTGAGTTTCTCTATGTCATTGTGCTCTAGACTTGTCCTGGGTGGGCTGGGTGTGTGAGGTAGCATTTTTCTTCTGCATTTTGCTTCTGCAAATTATTTTCAATTTTTTACTTATTTTGTTTTCTGTGTTGATGCTATTAGGTTTATTATGGTAGATAACATTTACCAGGCTTACCTAGTAAATGTTCATTCCCCAGGGATATCTTCTGGATATAGGTGGTCCTTGTTCTTTGTGTTCTTTGGTACTGGACTATGGAGATGGTTATGACCTTTTATAATCACAGTGTTGTCATACAGGGAAAACAACTGATTATAAAATGTATGGCACCATGGCTAAAGTAGTACAGTTAGCAATAACAAGAGTGCCAAACACAGTCTGGCTCCTGACAAACTGTGATAACTATTAATCTGATACCTTCACCCACCAGGAGCAAGTCCCACAGGTATATAACATACATAATTCAACATATAGCAGAAACATGCATGCAATGGTTTTCCCTTTTTATAATTAATTTATCCTGTTGCAGCAGGGAGACAGATGAATATCAGACAAGATGGATGAGGACCAATACAGTAGGAGCAAGACTAGAGAACAATGAATGATCTCCCAAGTTTTGGGAAACTGGAAGACACAGGAGGGAAAGAATGGAAGAGAAGGCAGAAGAATATTGAAGCAAAACAGAACGAGGACAAGCATATTTATTCACAAGAAAATGTCACAAAATCCAGTGAGATAGTTGAGGAAAGAGAGAAAAAAGAATAAGTAGAAAACAAGAAAAAATTAAGAAATCTAAATCATGAAAGAGGAAGGAAAAAAAGAGAAACCTTCCAAAAATACTCACCAAAAAGACAAAACCAAACCAAACAAAATTAAAATCCCAATTTAACTGAAAAAGGAAAACCAGTCAAATGTAGAGAGAGAAATAAAAGTAGTAAAATTCCCATAGTTCTGTGGTAGGTCCGAGTTGGGCCCAGGAGTGTGTTGTGTACCCCAGCCAAATTTGCAGTAGGATTTGTGCTGTGCATAAGGCTGAACTTGGCCTCTGGATGTGTGGAATGGAATTAGTTTGCTGATGTTGAAATTTTTCCTGAGCCTTTTGATATAAAATGGTGATCTCTCTTGCCTGTTCTTATTCCATGTGTCTGTGTGCCAAAGCACAATTCTGGTTCACACAAATTACCGACTGCTGGCTCGCATTCTCAGTGTTCCTTTGGACTTTTCTACTAGATTAGCCCTGCCTGTTCAACATGTGCGCCCACTCTGGGGCTGTCAGGTCGCTGGTTATCTTGTATTTGATCCATTTTCCATAGTCTCTATTGTCCGTAAGGTATATGAAGTATACTGTCACCTGCATTGGCCCTATCTTCTAATTCTTATGCTCTCTCTTCTGAATTACATACTTACTACAGAATTTTTATCTTCTGGATTTTTTTGTTACTTTTTCAGAAGGTCAAACTTTGTGACAAGTTGTTTATATTTTGTAATATTTTGTTTACTTCAGCTAGTTTTTTATTGGTTTATTTGGTTTCTTGCTGATAATTTTGTTTTTAAGGACATTATGTGTTAGTTATATCATTATTGAACCCACCAAGAACATTCTGATATTTTTCTTTGTCTTCTCTTTTATCGCTTCATATAATCCTGCTGTTTGACTTTTGATTTAATTCTCATTGATACCCTAAGGATTGGCCTTTTGGGAATTGGAAGTCTCAAGCTGCTTTTTATTGCCTTGTTTTCTCATGTTTTTATGTGCTTTTTCATATTTTTTATTTTAAAGAGAATAAAGTAAAAGAGGACAGAACAAAGCAGATCAGAACAGAACAACATAAGCAACACAGCACAACTGGAAATGAACAGTAGCTATCATAATATCTCTTTCTTTGTTATAGTTGAGCATAGTTTCAGATACAATAATATCAAACATGCCAAATAATACAAAGCCATTCAAAAGAATGAAAGTATTACAGGGTATTCTGAACTGAATAACAGAGAATGATCAATGGCTACTATAATATCTCATTTTCCATAAAAAATTTTGCTTATACTATCACGCATATTAAAATCCCAATAAGACACAATATGATGGAACTTATGGTAATAGAAGAATAAAAGCACGGTAGGACTTCAAAGCAAGATGATATTAAATCAGCAGTGGTTGCCATAATATTTTGTTTTCTTCAAAACAGCTGTTCATACCATCACACATAATAAAGTCAAACAAAACAGAATAAAACCATTCCAACTGATTAATGAAAACATTAAAAGACTTCAAAGCTATGAAATGGGGAATCATGATTACCATAAAATCTTATGTACTCTTAACAATTTTCATACTAGGGAGACTGTATGATATTTACACATGTGAGTTTGGTTTACTTTGCTTATGAGTATGTTCTCAAGTTGTGTCCATTTATTTATAAATATCTCAATGTGATCATTCTTTATATTGAGTAGTACTCCATTGTATAAAAATACCACAACTTTTTTATCCATTCCGCAGTTGATGGGAACTTAGGTTGTTTCCAAGATCTGGCTATTACAAATTGTGCTGCTATAAACGTGGGTGCACATATATCACTGTGGTATGATGTTTTCAGTTCTTCTGGGAATATGTCTAGTAGTGGAATAGCTGGGTCAAATGGGACTTCCATACCCAGCTTTTTGAAGAATCTCCAGACTGACCTCCACAGTGGTTGCACCAGTCTACACACTCACCAACAGTGCAGAAGAGTTCCTTTTTCCCCACAGCCTCTCCAACACTTGTTGTTGGTAGTGTTTTCTATCTTGGCCATTCTTTCTGGAGTGAGATGGAACCTCAGTGTGGTTTTAATTTGCGTTTCTCTCATAACTAATGATGATGAACATTTTTTCATGTATTTATTTGCTATTCATACTTCTTCATCTGAGAACTGTGTATTCATTTCAGATGTCCACTTTTGGATTGGGTCTTTGAATTTTGAGGGTCTGATTTTTTTTAATTCTTTATAAGATCTAGACAGAAGTCCTTTGTCTGAGGGAGAGTCCATGAAGATTTTTTCCCAATTTGTGGATTTTCTTTTCACTTTGCTGGAAATCTCTTTTGACATGCAGAAACTCTTTAATAATATATGGTCCCAGTTATTGATTCTGGGAAGTATTTCTTATGAGGTTTGATTCTTGTTCATGAATTCTCTACCTACATCTTGGTCTTCCAGATTTTTACCTACTTTGGCTTCCAACAGATTTAGTGTTTCTGTTTTAATATTTAGATCTTCGATCAATTTAGATTTTAGTTTAATACATGGTGATAGCCATGGGTCTAGTTTTAGTCTTCTGCATATGGATAGCCAATTTTTCCAGCATCATTTGTTAAAGAGACTATTGTTCTTCCAGTGAACATGTTTGGTCCCTTTATCAAAGATAAGGTGTTTGAGTGTGTTTGTGGTTGTGGTTGTATCTTCCAGTCTATTCCATTGATCTTCAGATCTGTTTTTTATTCCAGTACCATGCTGATTTCATCACAATAGCTTTGTAGTGTAACTTCAAGTCAGGGATTGTGATGCCTCCTGCCTTGCCTTTGCTGCTTAGAATTGTCTTTGCTACTCTAGGTCTCTTCTGGTTCCAGATGAATTTTAGGAGTGATTTTTCTAGATCTATCAGGTATGTTAGTGGTATTTTGATTGGGATTGCATTGAATCTGTATAATAATTTTGGGAGAATGGCCATTTCCACAATATTTATTCTTCTTATCCATGAACAAAGGATGTCTTTCCATTTTCCAAGGTCCTCTTTGATTTCCTTTTTCAGGGTATTATAATTTCCCTTGTATAGCTCTTTTACTTCTTTCATGAGATTAATTCCTAAGTACTTCATTTTTTTGGATGCTAGTGTGAAGGGTGTGGCTTCTCATATTCCTCTCTCAGTGCTTTTTTTGTTAGTGTATAGGAATGCTATTGATTTTTCAGTGTTGACTTTTTATCCAGCTTCATTGCTGAATTTATTTATTACATCTAGGAGTCTTTCAATGGAGTTTTGGGGTCTTCTATGTAAAGTATCATGTCATCTGCAAATAATGATAATTTAACTTCCTCTTTTCCTATCTTTACTCCTTTTATTTCTCTCTCTTGTCTAATTGCTTTGGCTAGTATTTCCAGTACTATGTTGAATAGGAGCAGTGATAAGGGACAACCTTGTCTTGTGCCTGATTTTAAGGTCAAGGATTTCAGCTTTGGGCCATTAAATATGATGCTGGCTGTTGGTTTGTCATAGATGGCCTTTATCATTTGAGGTAAAAATCATCTATTCCAATTCTCTGTAAGGTTCTTATCATGAATTAGTGTTGGACCTTATCAAAAGCTTTTTCTGCATCTATAGAGATGATCATGTGGTTTTTACTTTTGACTCTATTGATATGGTGGATTACATTTATTGATTTACACATGTTGAACCATCCCTGCATTCCTGGGATGAATTCCACTTGGTTGTGGTGTATAATCTTCTTGATGATTTGTTGCATCCTGTTTGCCAATATTTTATTGAGAATTTTTGCATCTAAGTTCATTAGGGAGATTGGCCTACAGGTCTCTTTTTTAGTTGGGTCTTTCTCAGGTTTTGGTACTAGAGTAATATTTGCTTCCAGGAATTACATTGGAAGAATTCCTTCCCTTTCAATTTCATTGAAGATTTTGAGGAGTGTTGGAATTGTCTTCTTTGTATTGCTTGTAGAATTCCACAGTGAATCCATCTGGGCCTGTGCTCTTCTTTGTTGGAAAGGACTTAATTATGTTTTCAATTTCATTAATAGAAATTGGGTTATTCATAAGTTTTACATCTTCCTGACCCAGCTTTGGTAGTTCATATGTATCTAGGAATCTGTCCATTTCTTCTGTGTTGTCCAACCTATGAGAGTAGAGGTTTTCAAAACAGGTGTTGATGATCTTCTCTATTTCCACAAAGTCTGTATTAATTTCACCATTTTCATTTCTTATTGTATGAATATGAGCTTTTTCTTTATTTTTTAAATAAGGTTGGCTAGGGGATTATCAATTTTATTTATTCTTTCAAAGAACCAACTCTTTGATTCATTGATTTTTTGTATTGTTTTCTTAGACTCTATTGCATTGATTTCTGCTCTGATCTTTATAATTTCCTCCCTTCTTTTGGCTTTGGGATTGGCTTGCTGTTTTTTTCTAGATGTTTGAGGTGTAGCAGCAGGTTGTTTATGTGTTCTGTCTTCCTGATATGGGAACTCCGTGCAATAAATTTTCCTCTGAGGACTTCTTTCATTTTATCCCACAAATTCCAGTATGTTGTGTTTGTGTTTTCATTTGTTTGTAGATATTATTTAATTTCTTGTTTAATTTCCTCTGTGACCCACAGATTGCTCAAGTGTGTATTATTCAGTATCTCTGTGTTTGTACGGTTTTTGCAGTTGCTTTTATCGTTAATTTCTAGTTTCATGGCACTATGATCCAATAACATGCATGGGATAATTTCAATTCTTTTGAATTTACTTAAATATGTTCTGTGGGCTAGTGTATGGTCTATTATAGAGAATGTCCCATGTCCTGCTGAGAAGAATGTATATTTTGATGTTGTCGGATGGAACACTCTATGTACATCTATCAAATCCATTTGTTCACAGGTGTGATTCAGTTCTGTTATGTCTTTGCTGATTTTCTGTCTAGTTGATCTGTCCCTTTGGGTTAATGGCATGTTAAGGTCTCCTGGTATAATTGTGTTATTGCTTATTTGATTTTTCATTTCTGAATATTTGCTTTGTATAACTGGGTGCTCTGGAATTTGGTGCATATATTTAAGATTGTTATCTCTTCCTCTTGAAGTTTTCCCCTAACTAGTATGTAGTGACCTTCTTTATCTCTTTGGATCATTCTTGGTTTGAATTTCACATTGTCCTCAAACACAATAGCTACCCCCTCTTTTTTGATTTCCTGTTGCATAAAGTATTGTTTTCCATTTTGACTATGGGTTTCCTTTTGGGTAAGATGGGTTTCTTGTAGACAGCATATGGTTGGATGTTGTTTCTTGATCCATTCTGCCAGTCTGTATCTTTTGATTGGTGAGTTGAGGCCATTTACATTAATGATTATAACTGTTATATATTGGTTTATTGTTGACATATTATCTTTCTCCTGTTGTATCTTTACCTTTCCACTCTGTATAATTGTCTGCCTTGGTTAGTGGTTTTTTCCTATGTGTATCTAGAATGTTTTTCAGTATTCTTCATAGGGTTGGTTTGGTGGTCATGAAGTTTTTCAGCTGTTTTTTTGTCATGGAAATATCTTATTTTTCCATTCATTTTGAAGGACAGTTTTGTGGGGTACATTAGTCTTGGTTGGAAGTGGTTTTCTTTTAGGATCTGAAATACTTCATTCCATGCTCTTCTTTACTTCATTGTTTGTGTTGAGAAGTCTGCTGTGATTTTTGATAGGTTTTCCTTTATAGGTGATCTGTCTTTTCTCTCTAACAGTTTTAGTATTCTGTTCTTATGTTGGATTTCTGGGATGGTGATTATTATGTGTCTGGGTGTAGTTTTATTTTGGTTATGGCTATTTGGAATTCTATATGGTTCACTAATCCAGATGTTAGTTTCCATTCTCATGTTTGGGAAGTTTTCAGCTATTACTTCTGTAAATATCCTCTTGATATCATTTGGACTGTCCCCTTTTTTTTCATTTATTACTATTAATCCTATGTTATATTTCTTTGCATTATCTTGCAGCTGTTGTATTGTTATTTCATGATTCCTTGTTATTTTTAAAAGATCTTTTCTTCCCTGTTCACTAGCTGCAATCTTATCTTTGAGGTCTGAAATTCTATCTTCACTTTTGTTGAGGCAGTTTTAGCAACTTTCAATATAATTTTTTTTCCTGTATATCTCTTTGAATCTGCTTCATGCGTTCTGTTTGTTTCTTATAGTGATCATTCAGGGATTCTATCTGTTAGCTTTGTTCCTCTAATTATTTTAGCTGTGTCTTCACTAGATGTGTTCACTATTTTTCCACTACTTTTATCATTTCTTCTTTTACCTGGGCAACTATTTCTGATTTGAGTTTCTCCATAGTTTCCCCGAGTTGCTTCTTTATTTCAGTTGATATCATTTCAGTCATTTCAGGTGCATGGCTTCCATTTTCTCCTATGTACATTGCTCCTAGGCTTTCTTGGGATGGGCTGGAGATTTGAGATTGCATTTTGGTCTTTCTTTTTGTCATTTTCCTATATTTCCTTGCTTAGAGTGTTGTTCCAAAGCTTCTCCTGTTATGTGTTGGAAATCACCTCCTGTGCCCTCAGCTCCTCGCACAGTCCTGACTCCCCCACAGGTTCTTGGCTGCCTGAATTGAAAGATCAAAGCTGGGCATGATGTACTGAGGCCCATGGAACCTCCAGCGCTCAGTCCTGTGTCCCTAGGAGCTGGATAGGTACTCAACCACTGGGACTGCATGTCTTAAACTCTCACCAGGACACCCACACAGGTCCAAGAGTCCCCCTGCATGGTCTCAGCCTCCTGAACTGAAAGAAGGACATTGGGCATGGTGCACTGAGGCCCGTGGAACTTCTGGGGCCCAGTCCAGTGTCCCAATGAGCTGGATAGGAGCTCAATCACTGGGAACACATGTCTCAAACTCTCCCTGGGCCAGCTCTGGAGCACTGGGACTCACCTCATGTGGTCCTAACTGCCCCACAGGTTCTTGGCTCCCTGAACATTTCGATGTTTTGAGTTGATACTTGAAGGATGATTACATTGGAAATTCTTTTTGTTATAATAGAGAATTTTTTAGTTAACATCTTTTTCCAGTGATGTACCTGTGCATAGCTAATTACATGTCTTTTTCTCTGTCCAAAGATCATACCATCTCCATTATTTTGGGAAGAGGAGAATACAGTATAATTGGCCTAGCAAGAATTTTTCAGAACTGTACCACAGCACTGTTGATCTCACAAAGACAACAGATACTGGCATACAGTAAAACCCCTTGAACAGTAGAAACTACTTCATCCTGACAATAGTGATATAATCAATAATAGATTCACAGACATAACTGAAATTGATGTACCGTGAGAAATATTAAAAACCACAACTACACCATTCTTAACAACAGAAAGGAGACCAGAAAGAGTAACATAAACATAGCAAATATTTACATTACAGAATGCAAATATTTACTAAATGTAATAACTATGCCACCATTAAAAACAGAATTAAACATGATGAAATAGACTAATCTCAAGATATAAATACTAATTAAACTTTATAGCAAAAATACTAATAAAATAGAATGCCTGAAGGAGAACTATAAAAAGTCAAATTTGAAAAATGAAAAAAAGGAAGGTGAGAAGGTAAGAGAAAAGTTATATAAAAGATTCTATCAATTATTAAAAGAATACTAACAATATTAGATGATAGAAACATAAAATAAAATCAAAGAAAAGAAGAGAAATTTTAAAAAGATAGCAAAAAGAAAGAAAAGAACTCCCGATGTGTTGGCACATGCCTGTAGTCCCAGCAATGAGGAGATTGAGGCAGGAGGATTGATTCAATTTTGAGGCCAACCTATGCTACATAGTGAGACCTTGTCATAAACAAAAAAAAGGACAACAAAAAATTAAATTAAAGTAAAAACAAAGAACAATATACCAATGAAAATAAAGATTAAACAATTCCTCTGTGTTTTTGAATAATGTTTCTTTCTAAATTCTATAGTATTGATATGGGGGAGGGACTGCAAATCAATATCAAGTCTTAGTTTGTTTTCAGGTTTTTGTCTATGAATGCAGAACCTTGTATGACTTTTCTCCTGTTTGTGGTCAATCAAAGTGTCTATTGTTGGTGACAGCTATTCTTTCTGGTGTGAGATGATATCTTAATGTTTTAATTTGCATTTCTAAAATGACCAATGATGGTGAAGATTTCTTCATATATGTATTTGACATTTCTATGTCTTGATCTGAGAACTGTGTGTTCATCTCAGATACCCATTTTTGGAGAGGGTCTTTGAATTTGGGAGGCTTGATGTTTTTCCAATTCTTTGTATGTTCTTGATATAAGTCCTTTGTCTGAGGGCTTGCTGGCTAAAATCCTTTCCCATTCTGTGGGTTTTCTTTCACTCTGATTGTGATTTCTTTTGAAGTACAGAAACTTTTCAATAATATGAGATCCCAGTTGTTGGTTCTCTGAAGTGTTTCCTGTGAAGTTTGTGTTTTGTTCATGAATTCTCTGCCTAACCTTATGTCTTCAAGAACACTCCCTATCTTATATTCCAGTAGATTTAGTGTTTCTGTTTTAATGTTTAGGTCTTTGATCCATTTAGACTTTAGTTTTGTGCATGGTGATAGGCATGGATCTAGTTTCAGTCTTCTGCATGTGGAGAGCCAATTTTTCCAACACCATTTATCAAAGAGGCTATCCTTCTTCCAGTGAACATGTGTAGCCCCTTTGTCAATTATCAGGTGGCTGAGTGTCTTCATACTTACACTTGCATCTTCTAATCTGTTCCATTGATCCTCAAGTCTATTTCTTTGCCAGTACCATGCTTATTTTATGTATGTATGTATGTATGTATGTATGTATGTATTTAAAGAGGAGAAAGAAAAAAATCCAAACAAAACAGAAAGAGGCTAACAACAATACAGAATTCTGAATGGTAAAAAAAAAGAACAACCACAACAAAAACAAAAACACTAAGAAATTGCCACTTGATAAGTTACAAACTGTCATCATTGGAAATAGTTGTTCAAGTTGCAAAGTTAAAGCATACAAAGTACACATTCAAACAATGAGCCTGGTGATGGTTCTGCTCAACATTCTAACAAAAACAGTAATATGGACATCTATCTTACACACTTAAACACACATGTAGTTATATCCTTTAGAGTACTTTCTTTTCCTCTCTTTTTTACAGTAGCAATTACACATTTTGGGTTTCATTACTCCTATAGTTCTTATTACTTTTTACACTACAGAAACAATGTGATATTTATAAATATGACTCTTATTTATTTCACTAATGAGGATAGTCTCAAGTTGTCCCCATTTCCCTATGAAGGCCTCAAGATCATCCTTCTTCATAGCTAAGTAATATTCCATTGTATAAAAATACCACATTTTTTTCATCCACTCTGCAGTTGATGGGCATCTTGGTTGTTTCCAAGATTTAGCTATTACAAATTGTGCTTCTACGAACATGGGTGCAGATATATCACTGTGATATTAACTTTTCAGATTCTCTGGGAAAATACCCAGAAGGGGAATAGCTGGGTTGAATGGAGCTTCCACTCCTAATCTTCTGAGAGTTGTCTGTACTGATTTCCATAGTGGTTGCACCAGTCTACACTCCCACCAACAGTTGAGCAGTGTTCCTTTTTCCCCACAGCCTTACCAACATTTATTATCAGTTGATTTCTTGATGGCAGCTATTCTTTCTGGTGTGAGATGATATCTCAATGTTGTTTTAAATTGCATTTCTCTAATGACCAGTGATGGTGAACATTTCTTCATGTATTTGTTTGCCATTTTTATATCTTCATCTGAGAACTGTGTGTTCATCTCAGATGCCCATTTTTGGAGAGGGTCTTTAAATTTGGGGGCCTTGATGTTTTTCAGTTCTTTATATGTTCTTGATATAAGTCCTTTGTCTGAAGGGTTGCTGGTTAAAATTCTTTCCAATTCTGTGGGTTTTCTTTTCACTCTGATCGTGATTTCTTTTGAAGTGCAGAATCTTTTCAATAATATGAGATCCCATTTGTTGATTCTCTGAAGTGTTTCCTGTTCAATTTGTGTTTTGTTCATGAATTCTCTGCCTACCCCTATGTCTCCAACATTTCTACCAACCTTATCTTCTAGTAAATTTAGTGTTTCTGTTTTAATGTTTAGGTCTTTGATCTATTTAGACTTTAGTTTTGTGCATGGTGATAGGCATGTATCTAGTTTCAGTCTTCTGCATGTGGAGAGCCAATTTTTCCAACACTATTTATTAAAGAGGCTATCCTTCTTCCAGTGAACATGTGTAGCCCCTTTGTCAAATATCAGGTGACTGAGTGTCTTTGTACTTATACTTGTATCTTCTAATCTGTTCCATTGATCCTCAGGTCTATTGCTTTGCCAGTACCATGTTGATTTTATCACAGTGGCTTTGTAGTACAGTTTCAAGTCAGGAATTGAGATGTCTCCTGCCTTGCCTTTATTGCCCAGAATTGCCTTTGCTATTCTAGGTTTCTTCTGGTTCCAAATGAATTTTAGGAGTGTTTTCTCTAGATCTGTGAGGTATGTGAATGGTATTTTGATTGGAATTTGCATTAAATCTGTATAACAGTTTTGGGAGCATGGCCATTTTCACAATGTTGGTTCTTCCTAGCCAAGCATGGAACATCTTCCCATTTTCTAATTCTACCTAGCCTAGCATGGAACATCTTCCCATTTTCTAATATGCTCTTCTGTCTCCTTTTTTAGCATAGTATAATTTTCAGTATATAGGTCTTTTACATTTTTAGTTAGGTTGATTCCTAAGTATTTCATTTTTTAGATGTTATTGTGAAGGGCAATATTTCCATAGTTTCTCTCTTGGTGATGTTCTTGTCTGTGTATAGGAATGCTATTGATTTTTGAGCATTGACTTTGTATCCAGCTACACTGCTGAATTTGTTTATTACCTCTAGTAGTCTTTTAATGGAATTTTTTGGTTCTTCTGTATAGAGTATCATGTCATCTGCAAATAGTGATAATTTAACTTCTTCCTTTCCTATCTTTATTCCTTTTATTTCTTTCTCATGTCTGATTGCCCTGACTAGTGTTTCCAGAACTATATTGAATAGGAGTGGTGATAGTGGATATCCTTGTCTTGTTCCTGATTTTAAAGTGAAAGCTTTCAGTTTTTGTCCATTTAGTATAATATTGGCTGTTGGTTTGCATAGATGGCCTTTATAAGTTTGAGGTAGACACTGTGTGTTCCGAGTTTCTTAAGGGTTTTTATCATGAAAAAGTGTTGGACCTTATCAAAAGCTTTTTCTGCAACTATTGAGATAACCATGTAGTTTTTGTTTTTGGCTCTGTTGATGTGGTATATTACATTTATTGATTTGCATATGTTAAACCATCCCTGCATTCCTGGAATGAACCCCACTTGGTCATGATGTATACTCTTGATGATTTGCTGCATTCTATTTGCTAATATTTTATTGAGAATCTTTGTGTCTATGTTCATTAGTGAGATTGGCCTATAGTTCTCCTTTTTAGTTGGCTCTTTGTCTGGTTTTGGTATCTGAGTAATACTTGCCTCCAGGAATGATTTAGGGAGGATTTCTTTCTTTTCAATTTCATTGAAGAGTTTAAGGAGTATTGGCATCAAATCTTCTCTAAATTTCTTATAGAATTCGGCTGTGAATCCATCAGGACCTGGGCTTTTCTTTGTTGGTAAGTTTTTTTTTATTACATTTTCAATTTCAATAGGTGATATTGGGTTATTCAAAATTGCTATATCTTCTTGGTTGAGCTTTGGTAGTTCAAATGTTTCTAGAAATCTGTCCATTTCCTCTGTGTTTTCTTCTCGATGTGAGTAGAGATTTTCAAAGTAGGTGTTTATGATGTTTTGAATTTCCATGGGATCTGTACTAATTTCTCCCTTTTTGGTCCTTATTTCATGAATTCCAGTTCTTTCTTTCTTTTTCTTCATAAGGTTAGCTAGAGGTTTGTCAATTTTGTTTATTCTCTCAAAAAGCTAGTTTTTTGATTCATTAATTCTTTGTATGGTTTTTTTAGTTTCAATTGCATTGATTTATTCTCTAATCTTTACAATTTCCTCTCTTCTATGAGCTTTAGATTTAACTTGCTCTTCTTTTTCTAGATGTTTGAGATGCAGCATTAGACTGTTTATTTGTGCTTGTTCTGTTTTCTTGATATGACAGTTTATCACTATACGTTTCCCTCTTAGGACTGCTTTCATTGCATCCCACAGATTACAATAGGTTGTTTCTGCATTTTCATTGAATTGTAGGTATTGCTTTATTTCTTCTTTAATTTCATCTGTAGCCCATTGGTTGTTCAAAAGTTTTTTATTTAATTTCCATGTATTTATGCCAGTTTTGCAGTTTTTTTTTGCCATTAATTTCCAATTTCACTGCACTATGGTCAGATAGTGTGCATGGGACAATCTCAATACCTTTGCATTTACTTAAGAATGCTTTATGGGATAATATATGATCTGTTTTAGAGAATGTCCCATGGGCAGCCGAGAAGAAGGTGTATTCTGATGTGGTTGGTCAGAACACTCTGTAAACATCAACTAAGTCCAATTGCTCACAGGTATGATTCAGTTCTATTATTTCTTTGCTAATTTTTTGCCTGGTTGATCTATCTATTTGTGACAGTGGGCTGTTAAGGTCACCTGTAATAATTCTGTTCTTCTGTATTGGGTTTTTCATGTCCTTTAGTATCTGTCTTATGTAGTTGGGTGCTCCTGTGTTTGGTGCATATATATTTATAATTGTTAGTTCTTCCTCTTGAATTTTTCCACTTACAAGTATGTAGTGACATTCTTTGTCTCTTTTAATCATTTTAGGTTTGAAGTTCACATTGTCTGCAAATAGAATAGTTACCCCTGCTTTTTTCTGGTTACCTGTTGCATGGAATACTGTTTTCCATCCTTTGACTTTTAATCTATGAGTTTCTTTTTGAGTCAGATGCGTTTTTTGTATACAGCATATTGTGGGATCCTGTTTCTTGATCCATTCTGCCAACCTGTTTCTTTTAATATGTGAATTGAGCCCATTTACATTTATAGATATCACTGGTGTATATTCACCTGACTTTAGCATATTGTGTTACTTTTGTTAGTTTCCTGCCTTTCACCCTGTTTACTTTCTTGTCCAGCCTGGTGATTTCTTTCTGTTGTTGTTCTGGAAATTTTGGTCATTTTATCTCTATCTAGGATGTCCTTCAGCACTCTTTCTAAGGTTGGTTTGGTGGATATGAAAGTCTTCAGTTGTTCTTTGTCATGGATGTATCTTGTTTCTCCATTAAATTTGAAAGACAGTTTTGCTGGGTATGTCAGTCTGGGTTGAAAGTTGTTTCTTTTAGGGATTGAAATACTTCACTCCAAGCTCATCTTAACCTGAAGGTTTGTGCTGAGAAGTCTGCTGTGATTCTAGTAGGCTTTCCTTGATAGGTAAGTTGTGTCTTTTCTCTAACAGCTTTTAGTATTCTGCTTTTATGCTGTAGGTCTGAGATCTTAATAATTATATGTCTGGGTGTAGGTTTATGTTGGTTATGACTGTATGACATTCTATATGCCTCACTTATTTGTAGATCTGATTTTTCCCCCATATTTGGGAAATTTTCTGCCATTATTTCTGTTAACAGCTTAGCTATATCCTTTGCATTGTCTCCTACCTCCTCACTAATGCCTATTACTCTAATATTGTTTCACCTGGCATCATTTTGTAGTTGTTGGATTGTCATTTTATCCTGATTTGTTGTTTTTATAAGTTCTACCCTTTCAAGATCGCTATCTGCAATCCTGTCCTCAAGGTCCAAAATTCTATCCTCAGCTTCATTTAAATGGCTTTGTAGGCTTTCAATGCAATTTTTTGTTTTTTGCATATCTCTTTCAATTTGTTTCATAGATTCTGCTTGTTTTCTGCATTGTTCATTCAAGTTTCAATCAATTTCCCATGCTCCTGTAGTTTCTTATCTATTTCTTCTCTAGCTATGTTGAGCAGCTCATTTACTAAGGTTGTTACTTTTGTCTTTACATAAGACATTATTTCTAATTTGATTTCTTCCATAGCCTCATGGATTTGTTTCTTTACTTCATTTGCTATCTTTTCAGAGATTTCTGGTGTATGAATTTT